>JBAMHV010000021.1:21560361-21570882 GCA_037177535.1 Pseudomugil gertrudae
TTTTTCTCTCTCTCTCTCTCTCTCTCTCTCTCTCTCTCTCTCTCTCTCTCTCTCTCTCTCTCTCTCTCTCTCTCTCCATTCCCTCCTCTCTCAGGCACGTTTGCCAGCTCTCATGCAGATCTGAGCTTGGACAGATGGTCGAGAGCAAAAAGTGTTTACTTGCACACGGCTCTGAACAAAACGAGCAGATGCCTGCAGAGCTGCTACTCTTCTCCAATCATCATGATACCAAAACAGGCCCAAGGGGAGGAGGAGACTGCAAAGAAACCCACTCACGAGAGGAGGAGTTCATTTTTTAGCTTAAATGAGGGACAAGTTTTAGCTTTTCATCATACACACACATTATTAAACACCCCCAGAGAATGCTAGTCTGGCATTGTTTTGTTTCTTTTGGCTTTCCACCAAAGTCTGTTTGTCATCTTCATTTTCTTTTGTCCTGTCTGTGGCATGTTTAGAGTAAAGTTTCAGCAGGTTTCAGGGTCTGTCGGGCGTTCTTCTTCTGCCTATTGTGTTTTATCATTAAATAAATTGCAGTAAACCTTAAGAATGGATGTGAATATATTTCATATGAAGCTAATTGGATTTTTATGGATAATCCATAATGAGATCTTATAAAAGAAGCAAGTTTGTTTGCAGATCAAAAGATGGTGAGACTTTGAGTTTTATCATACTGAGTTTGATTCAGAGACAACGACATCTATGTGTGCTAAAAACCTTTTCCATGTTTTTTATCTGCCAGGTCACGCAGGTCGTTTGAAGCACCACATCCACATATCGCACCACTAAACAAACATTTGTCCAGTTCAAACCTTACATTTTTCTCTGATAACATTTGAGGATGCGTTCTATCACATGGTGAGTGTGTGAATTGTAGCCTCAGTTTCCTGTTCTTAGCAGCAGGAGTGGCACCTGGTGTGCTTTCTGCTGCTGTAGAACATCTGCTTCATGGTTGGATGTGTTGTGTGTCCAGAGATGCTATTCTGTATAACATGGTAGGAGTCAGTGGTGATTTAGCTTCCTGTTGCCTTTGTTTTAACTCTAACCAGTCTGTCTGTCTGCTCTGACATTAATCCCCTTTCCTTTCTTCCCTATTCCAATGCACTTAATCTTAACCTATGTCTCCAAGGCTAAATGCATTGACTACCAAGTGATTGGCTACCTGGTTATTTCCATCCATCTTCTACCGCTTTTTCCCTTAACGGGGTCGCGGGGGGGCTGGAACCAATCCCAGCTCACAATGGGCGAGAGGCGGAGTACACTCTGGACAGGTCGCCAGTCTATCACAGGGCCAACACACAGAGACAGACAACCACACACACACACATTCACTCCTATGGGCAATTTAGAGCCACCAATCAGCCTATCCCCAAGATGCATGTGTTTGGACTGTGGGAGGAAGCCGGAGAACCCGGAGAGAACCCACACTAACACGAGGAGAACATGCAAACTTCTCACAGAAAGATTCCCGGTTCAACCCATTTTAAAAAAAACAAAATGTTTACCAAAGTGCTTTACAGTTGTACCAGCAGCCATTAAATAGCAAACACAGAATAGTTAGAAAAAAGAGCCCAATTTTCACTGGATATGTGCATGCCACGTTTAAAATCCCAAAATGACACATTCTATAGGTATCACATAATGAGTCTTTACAGACAGCCTATCTGACAGAATGGGTGGTATGCATGGAAAAAAATGTGTTTATATGTTTAAAACTCACCGTCCACTCCCAGAACTGCTGCTACTATCGCCATACCATCTCCTTTCTGCTGTTTTCCTGTAAAAGGATCTGTGATGTTATAGAAAGGTTTGTGATTCTCCACTTCCATTGTGATAAATGTCTAATAAAAGAAGTAAAAGGAACATTTAACCCCCCTCCCATCCCATCTCCATTGGATGAATGTGCACCACATTTCAGCTGTGCTGCAGTTCCGTTTCGACCAACAATTCACACCAGGAGTGTCACTTTTTTCAAGCATCTTACCTAACTGAATGGGTAGTGTGCAGAAAGGAACATATTCATGTGATGATGCATTTTACCATCCACTCCCAAAACTGCTGATATCTCGGTGCAACTCCTGCTTTCTGCTGTTGTTCATGTAAAAAGCCTGCATGGTGTCATGTAAAAGCTTATGATTCCTCACTTTCCAAGATAAATGTCTCGTCAGCCTTGATGAAAAGGAGAAACACTTGTTACAGAATTATGCCTGGGATGCTCGCTGTGTTTGCTGACTGGATGCTGAGGAGGTCACAAAGACAGGAAGGGGAAAGACCATTTAAAAATTTAAAAATGAGCATGTTATTTGAACTTCTATCCATGTTTCAGAATCAGAATCAAGTTTATTGCCAAGTAATTTACATTACGAGGAATTTGTCCTGGTTTGTCAGTGCCTACACAAGTCACCTAAGAAAAAGCAAAACATGTGAAATATAAAAACAAGCTTAACAAGTTTAATTCAGGCAATAAAAACTAAAGCTCTCAGGACATGGTGAGATCTACAGAAGTGAAATGGAACCTTTAACATTGTTTGTCCGTCAGCATGAAGGAAAAAACTTTCAGAAAAGGTTTACAGTAAACACAGGTGTTTCCTGCCTTACAAGCATCAGCTAATTCATTTCTCTGTTTCTTTGACATACATTCTTAGCTCCATCTTTGTTTCTTAATCGCATACACCTGCACAAACATCCCAGTTCCCGGCATCCGTTGCTGTGGTGATCCCAACCAGTTGCTCCCTGTAATCATGTTGATTGGCAGCCTCTGCAGTGTCTTTGATTAATGCTACAAGTTGTCATTAGTGATGCCCGAGTGGCACATAAAGAAAACATCCAGATTAAAGCACAAGTGTAATACCCCCCACCACCACCACACACACACACACACACACACACACACGCCAACATTTACTCCCAAGTTAATGTTATTGTAATTGTTGTAGAGGGGTCTGCAGTATTCTTCTTATTTGAGGGGGAGCACAGATTTGCTCTCAAGAGAAGAGAAAATCTCCATCAGAACGTTCTTAAAAAAGCCTCGACATCTACAGTTTTAATAAAAATACTTGTAAGGGCAAATCGGACTGCTTAAAGATTACGGTGTCTTTATTTTGCACCATTACTGATAGTTGTACTAAGAAGCTTTATTACCATCATGGAAGCTGATTGGCTACTTTCAGATCGATATCAATGATGGCTTGCAAAAATAAATCAGATGTTTAGAGAGAAACAATCAATTTATTCCTTCCTTAACACCTCCCTTTATGTCATCTGGATTGCCTGTACTATATTTAGGTCAGACGTATGAAAGGAACATACAGTCTGACATTTGCATATAAGACATAATAATGAATAATAATCAAGTTTCAAACACAGAATTTGTTGATTTTCTCCTCCTTTGTTGCTGCAGAGAAACACTTAGGGGCTATCCAATTCCCTCTGCTCACTATATACCAAGCTTGTGCAGAATATTCATCAGCAGGCATAAATAACTTCTTTGTGAATATTCATGACTTCAGGTAAAGCACAAAAGAGAGCGACACTAAACATGGTTGAGGGCGGTAACCATCTAAAACTCCTCAGCACTGTCCTTCTGCTGCATGCCACTCATATCTTCCTGAACAGTTTCATTCACAGAAAGGAGAAGTTTCCAGCATGTTTCACACATGAAACAGTCATTGGATTCCATAATAAACTTAAAGTTAGCATGTCCAAACCAGTCTCACCATAGTGGCTTAAAGAAGAAAAACAAGCAAACTTGGGAATAGTCTCATTGAGATTATATACTCTAAACTACTTTGGAACTGACCTTAGAAAAAAATTACACCTAATTTTTAACATAATTGGTCACGATGGTAGTGTTGCTATAGGCGACCCGTGGGCTCCAGCTGGGAATGACACCACAGACTGCAGGAGATGGATGGTTGTGGTTCCCTATCCTTCCCCATCTCTGTGCCGTGCCCACGTGTGACCCGGCTGCCCAGCAATGCCGTGCTTATTTTAATGCATTCCATTAGCGTGCACATCCACATTTCCCAGAGGGTGTTTCTCTCAACTCCAAGATGTCTTTACTCATTTGCTTTGAACACAGATGTCATGAGGAGACCATATGGGAGTTGGGATTCTGTTACTATGCATGTTAGGCACAGCCTTTTTGTTTTAGAGCTCAGCAAAGGAAACAAATGAATTGGCATGAAGGAACAGTATTGAAATGTCATGCTTAGTGATTGCCGTTACCTTTTTGAAGGCCTGACTAGAACCACATAACACCTGATATTATAACAAATGCATTATATTCATGTTCCAGAATAATCCAATACTGCAGCAAAAGTACTGTTTTAACCGGATTTTAAGCAAGTGTAACCCCGCTGCAGGCACGTGCAGTGAGCTCTAGGAATAGGTAGGCAGTCGCAAATTGCGAGGGACACAATTTATATGAGCAAACAGGTAAATTCCTGCTTAATCTAACAAAATCAAGAGGGCCAGGAACAAGAGTGATGTATCCTTGGTACAGGGATACATCAAAAATCTTCAGGACAGCGACCCTTGAGGGCTGACTTTGGTTACCCCGTACCAGAGAATATAAGTAGAAACTCACATGTGTGTGCAAAGCAGAACCAGGAAAATCCAGTAAGGCAATACAATTAAGCCATAAAAGCCAACAGGTGGCTGGGCAGGACAGGACAATGGTAATTGTGGACTGACCCAGGTAATGAGCTGCTGCTGAATGAAGCCAGGTTAAACTGAAACCAGAATGACCAGTAAACTGATCTCAGACAAAGTCCAGAACCCTGAGAGAGTATCCAGGGCCAGTAATCCAAAATCCAGAGGGAGTTCACACTGAATACGTCCAGGGTCAAAACCCGGCAGCCAATCAGACTCCACAATCCAGAATCCTAATCTGGAACAGGCTGGGGTAGGAGATTAAGAAGAAGAAGAGTCAGAGGCAGAAAACAGGGTCAGGTCCCATCAGGTAAACAAACTGAAGCAGGAACCAGCCTGTTACAGTCACAAGCTGACAGGCTTATAAAAGGAGAGAAAAAGTGAAACAGATCAGGTTAATTAAGAGTCGATTGCATGAGCAGAGTGGAGGGGCTGACACCAAGCGTGGCCATTTAAAGGCCTGAACACGGGCACTGTAACAATTACTGTGTTTAATCAGACATTTCCAGCTCTGCTCAGAATAAAGTCAGACTTGTTTGTTCTGTAAACTCATTTGATTTGTACATGTACTAATAAGGCACTTCTACAGTGTAATCTACAGCTGAGTGCTCAGGTTGCTATATTATTTCTGCCAATGCCAATTAACCGAACTGCACGTGCTGAGTGCAAGTCTGGAGCAGAGTGATATCCAAACACCTCTCTGTAAATGAGAGCCCTCTCAAAGGACATACCAGCGAATCAGAGAGCTCCCTGGCAGATATCACAACGATGTCAACTCGGTTGGGTCTTTACTGCCACGCTGATAACTTACCCGTGTCTCCCAGGATGAAATGGATCCTGCTCTCTGCACTGGCTTAATTAAAAAAAACACTCAAAATAAGTCACTAAAATACAGCAGCAGTGTACATGTAGCCGCAGGGAGGGACTTCTGTGTAAGACATGATGAATGACAGCATTTATCTCTGAAGTGTGACCACAGCAGGTGCATTTTTAACATCAAAATACTTTTTAACATGATTCTGAAATAATATCGGAGGGAAAATTGAGATGAAAATGAACAAAGCAGCACAGTTGTGTTGATGTTGGCACCATCACCTCACAGCAAGCTTTCTGCTTTTAGTCATAGTGCTAGGACAAACTGTCCCCACAGTGGAGGTTCCTCTCACAGTCCCAAAACATGCATGTTGTGTCAATTATGTTTCTAAAATGTCATAAGTTTGATCATTGATACACTATTGTTTCCATTCAATCGATACACATTGGGATATTTACAGAGATCACGAATTTAGCCACAAAACGGTTTTGATTAGTTTTGGCATCCTGTGATCTATAAAAAAAAATTAGCTGATTTAACACAATTACTTCCATTCGTATCAAGAACAAGAATTTCTTCCTGAGCTGGAACAGAACTAAAACAGACTCATCCACATTCAGCATGTTGAGCTTTAATATGTTCACATCATGTAAAAGAAACGGGAAAGTATGACTTTCTATGTTCGCTGAAGCAGGATGAGGAGTATACTTTACCCCTATTTAAACATTTAAACCAAATAGTTTTACAACTTTGAGATGACCAAAATCTGACTTTGTCATATTTACACAAACGCTTCATTCTTTCATGTTCATGTCACAAATAGACATTTAGGTCATAAGAACAAAGTAAATAAAAACAATTGTATCTTTTGTTTCTTATCGATACTGCACTGATGAGGGATCAATAATGTTATTAGATCTTTAGTCATTATATCAACACGGATAGATGTAACAACCTGACCTAATCAACCCTACAAGTTGCTGTGGTGCCGGATGCGACAAAACATCACCTCTAGAAAGGTGCAATCGTTTTTAAAGGACAAATAATCAGGAAAACAACTTCTGCATCAAACTGGTGTAGTGGTTCTGGATATCCAAATCTAAAGAGACATGTCTGTCCTCCTCCAGTGACCTGTGCATCACCTGAAGTGTCCAGTCAGCACTCTGCACAGCCCTTTAGCTCTGCCCCTGCTTCCTGGACACCTCTTCCCGCTCATCCTGGGGAATCCAGAGACCTTGCCAGGCTTATTGAGAGACAGCCCTTCCGGTGGGCCCCAGGTCTTCGCTAGAGGATCCCAACCGGATCCCCGACCCCCCTGATCTGACTCTTTTTAACGTGGACGAGCAGCAGTTCCACTCTGACCACCAGATCTCTGAAGGAGAGCTCAGACGCCCTGCAGAAGAAACTCATTTCAGCTGCTTGTCTCTGTGATATTGTTCAGGTGAGAGAAGGAGTAAATGAAGACCTTTGTCTCTCAGCTACACAAGCTTAGAATGGAATAAAAGTCTAAACTATTTTATTTACTTTTTCTCTTAAACATTCTGAGATTAGGGTTTTGTTTGTTTGTTTGTTTGTTTGTTTGTTTGTTTGTTTGTTTGTTTGTTTGTTTGTTTGTTTTTGGACTGTTAATTATACTTGATTCATTCGGTCAGAGTTAAAAAAATATAGTTTTTAGTGCTCCTGTCCAGCGTATGAAGATATTACTGTAAGTAAGAAAGTAATGGTTTGACGTTGCACCTCATTTTCCTTTCAGAATCTGTGCTTTCTGATTAATTTCTCAGTAAATACCGTGAACCAAACAGATGCAGCTGGGAGTGTCGTGTGCTCATTAGGATGAGCAGCATCGCTGAGCAAGGCGCAGAAACACGACCTGTAATTACTTGAATCAAAAGGCTGGTGGTTCAATCACAACCAAACAAGATCTCATTTACATGTTGAAGTTTTTTAATATGTTAAGTTTATCGTGGAAGAGACTTTCAGTGAGGACAGATAATTACTTCATTCATCATTAAAGGTTTTTCTTGTTTTTTGGAGGTTGAAGATAAATATGCAAGTTTGTCTCCAAGTTCCCCACAAGCCAGTCCACTGATTTATTCTGATGAATGTAAGCAGAAGAACATCTAAAACCTGCATTTTCAATTAGGGGTCAATTAGCCATTTTTTCTCCCTGGTATGTGATTCATTAGTGCTCCAAGTCCTTGGGAGTGAATGGGGAGACAGTGTTTTGTATTTGCTGCAAGACTCTCATACTGGTCACTGGGAGTTCAAAATGGCACCACATGGCAAAGAACTGTCTGAGGAACCACACTGAAGAAAAGAATTGTTGCTCAACATAAAGATGCCTATTGGCTATAAGAAGATGACCAACATCATGAAACTGAGCTGCAGCTCAGTGGCCAAGATCATAGAACAATTTAACGGGACAGATTCCACCCAAACAGTCCTCGCTGTGGTCGACCAGAGAAACTGAGTACACAAGCTCAGCACCATTTTCAGGACTTCTCTTTGAAAAATGGATGCATGAGTGCTGAAAGCATGATTACTCTGTGGCTGATGGGTGTATCAGTGATGGACAGGAAGCAGAGTGCAGAGAACTGGTTAGTCAGTATGTTAATGGTGCGGTAACAATCATCTCATCCTGAATACCAACAAAACAAAAGAGATGATTGTTGACTCCAGAAGGAACAATAATACACATGGGACTGTTTCCATCCTGGGAGAGGTGGTGGAGGTGGTGGGAAAATACAAGTACCTTGGAGTTCTGCTGGACAACAAACTTGAGTGGAAAAGGGAAACACTGAGTACATCTATAAGAAAGGTCAGAGCAGACTCTACTTTTTAAGGAAGCTGAGATCTTTTAACGTCTGCACCAAGATGTTGTACATCTTCTACAAGTCTGTTGTTGAAAGTGTAATCAGCTTTGCAATGATCTGCTGGGGCAGCAGCATCAGAACCAGAGATCTGCTGGGGCAGTACCATCAGAACCAGAGACTTGAAGAGAATCAACAAACTGATCCAGAAAGCTGGTTCTGTACTTGGAGAAACTCTGGAGCCGCTGGAGCTGATGGTCCAAAAAAAAAGAGTACTACACAAGCTGATGAAGATGATGGAGGATTCTTCACACCCTCTCCACAACACAGTGATAAACCAACAGTGTGTTCAGTGAGAGGCTGGTTCAGGTCCGATGTAGGACTGAAAGATACAGAAGATCCTTCCTTCCAGCAGCATCAGCCTCAGGAACAAGACCCTTCATTGTTTTTGTATTTGGAAAAAAAAAATGTAATGACCTTAACGTAACGTAATTATCTGATATGAGGTGCCATATAGGCCAAAATCTACTTTTTTACTCTCACACACAGCGCTGAAATTCTGCACATACTACTATAATCAGATGCACACATACATAAAATCAACTCTCACATATATAAATGAGTAAACACTCACACAAACATACTACTAAAATCACACACACTTACATACATACACACTTACCCTGGACTCATTAGAATAAGTTACACGTGTAACTTTCAGCGCTGTGTGTGAGAGTAAAAAGGTAGATTTTGGCCTATACGGCACCTCATAATCTGATCTTTAGCCAACACAACAAGAAACGGCGTGCCAGTTTGTATTGTTCACTTATGCATAGTAGCAATTAGTTCAGTGTTTGTAAAACATCTGGCAGCTGTCGATAATTTCATAATTGCAAAAGGTGTGCACATGCAACAATTATCGGTGCAGAAAAAGAATATATTGAGCAAAACATGAGCATATATTTAATATAAAAAAGATGTGTGTTTATATAATCCAACAGATAACATAAAGAAAGAAAAGGAGGCAAACATGATTTTATTTGAGCTTTGGAGATAAACATATATGAAACAAACCCCACAGAACACTTTTATTGAGTTATTTCATTATTCCCTATAAAATATTGGAACATTCGTAGGTTATTATACTTTGCTTTGCATCCTATAAAAACAACAGTTGCCTATACATGTTGTCCTTTTCCTTCTGCACTCAAACTTTGTCAATAATGAATTTACTTTAAAGGAGGATGATAACTTCTGTATATTATAACATTTCATTTGTGCTAAATGTTGTGCATTCACCGACGTGACTGTTGTGATGTGGGAGAATAGCAGGCCTGACTGGACCTAATGGGATAAAGCCCATAATCTATTTTTGCTCCTGTTCTTGACAAAGTTTAGCAGCAGGGCTGGGTTTCTACGTAGAACTGACACTCTGAAAAGGGGCGCTAGCTTTTTTAGTACCAACGCTATTATTGTGCTACAACGCTTCTTCTGAATTCATTCTTTAAAAACTAATTAATGCCATTCAAAAAAACATGTTGAACATTATGAAAACAAGCCGAGTGAGCAGAAATACAAATAATATGAGACCTTCACAAGCCTGTGAGCAGACACTGGTAGCGCACATTAAACTACCTCTTCCAGAAGATAAACAGTGTTGTCAGTGTAAAGGGGAATTTAATGTATTATCTCTCCTTACTGTGACCTGGACAGATTTGCACAAACACCCTTATAAGACAAACAAAGCACAGGGTTCCTGTTTTGGACTGGTAGATTAAATGGCTGGGACAGAATCCATATATGTTTCAAATCAGCTTTTAGATCTGAATGTTTATTATCTTGTAGATGTGATAGATAGATAGATAGAATGCCTTTTATTGTCATTACACACAAGTATAATGAGATTGAGCCATCCCCAGTGTCAGTGCAAGAAAAGCAGTACAGAAGTTAAATAAGAAAGATCTAGGGTATAAAAATATTTACAGAATAAACAGATAAACAGACTCGAGTTATTTGCAGATATAAGTATGATGTGTATGTCTGAAAAACATATTGCACATACAAAGTATTGCACGGATCGTGACATGCTGCACATGCCATGTGATGTGTTGCACATATGTTGTTAGTGTCCAGCGTGTTTCAGATTTGAAGTCCTACAGGAGTTCAGGGAAGTTATTGCTCTCGGAAAGAAACTGTTTTTGAGTCTGTTTGTTTTAGTCCTGATGCACCTGTAGCGCTTCCCAGAGG
>JBAMHV010000021.1:21577677-21588374 GCA_037177535.1 Pseudomugil gertrudae
TCAAATCCCGGCTCAGGCGTCCACATGTTGAAGTGTCCTTGAGCAAGACACTGAACCCCCAGTTGCTCCCGGTGCTGTGTCACCAGTGTGTGAATGTGTGTGTGTTTGTGTGAGCAAATGGATGAATGTGTCGAATAGTGTTAAAGTGCTTTGAGTGCACTGATGTGTAGAAAAGTGCTATACAAATACAAGACCATTTACCATTAAGCAGTACAGAGAATGAATGAATGAATACTTCCTGGGTTTAATCTGGATGATGAGTCATCCACGTTGCACATTGAAATAACCATTGCGTTTGTATCCAGTAACGAGCATCTTACATGATGCCTTCATAGGTCATGAATGTAGTTCTATTTTAATGCTATCCTATTTTAATGCTAATCCTTTAAAAATGGAAAATAACATAGGAGATATGAGCAGCAGATATTGCCAGGGTTAATCAGGCTGTATGAAGTGGAAATGCAAATGTAGCTTTTTTCATCCACATTTTATTTATATATCTACACTATAAATGTTTCTACCTGCAGTGGAAAGGTGCGTTGAAGCAGGCATACACTGAAAACCAGCGGGATTGCAGTCTTTGTAAGATTGAACTCAGTATTTTTGCTCCAAGGCATTTTGCTTGGTGTCTGTAGAAAGGGTTATAAATGGTTCTCTGGAGATTGAGCAGGTTTAGACCCACTGCTCACTAACTCGATGTTTTCTGATGATTAGATTAGTCGAGGTGCTGCTTCCTGTTTTTGCTTCAGGTCTCCCAGGTTTTTGTTTCTTTGTGTTGGACTTTACTTAGTTAATAAAAAATACTTCATTTCTAGTTAGTTTAGTTGTTATGATTTTACCCTGTGTCTTTGCTTCTGTTGACAACCACCTGGACAATAAAGTTCCTGTTGTTTGTATCACATCTGGGCAACATTATTTTATGTTGTCAGTACTTCCTTTTTCCCTAGCCGAGCTGGGTTGTAACATTTTTATTTGTTATATTCCAAGTACACTCATTTAGGTCCTTGAAGGACACAGTAAGTAATGTCAACTGAAAAAATATGGAAATATGGATATTTTCTCATAAAAACATAACCTTTAATCAGTGAGCTTTACACTGTGTGAAGGACATTCTCAGTAGGCTATAAAGCTGTTTAAATATAGATATTTGGATAACCAAAAATAGAAATCTGCCAAAAAAAAAGGGTGACACACAGGAGGCGACTCCCGAAAAGGTCAGCAGGGCAAAAATTGTTTAATTTGCAGGGAACAACTCTGATGCTGCTGAGGTTGAGGATGAGATAAAGAGCCCTTCATCTGCTTTTAAAATATTCCACAACTGTTCCACATCTTGAGTCTGGGATTTTAATTTAGTTTAAATACAAATAATTAGCTTCTGTTTTATCCATTACATTAGCATGTCAACAAAGGAGATTGCTCAGGAGCATTAGTTTGCAGAAATGCTCATCATACAGAGAGGAACACGTCCCACATTTTAACCTCACAAACACTCACTGCAAAAATAGTAGTCAGCAGTTTGGATGGAGGTGAAAAAGAAATCCAGTAGTTGTGTGGATAGCCAGCCTCGCTGCAATCGACCGTGTGGTGCTGAGGATTTCCAACCTTTGTTCTCAAGGGCGCTGCTGACAGCTTCAGCCTCAGGTGATTGAGGACAGCACAGGCCATAAGGGGGAGGGACAGGAGATGCCGAGAGGATGGATGAAGGGATTCAGTCAGGCCAGTCTGACTGACTCCAGGCCATAACACTGCAGCTCAATGAGCCAAAGAGCTTGGATGAACTTCCATCTGCTGCGACCCACAACCACAAACACAAGGACGCTAGACATGAAATTCATGTTAAACAGCACATTTTTTGGTGGGTTTGGTGTTTGTGTGTGTGTGGAAGGAAGGGTGTGTGTGTGGATGGGAGTGCAGTGTGGTGGAGGGGGAGTTGGGGAGAGTGCGTGGTTGAGTGGGCGGAGAGAGGAAAGAGATAGTTATTTGTGTGGGGGGAGAGGAGGATGGGTTTGTGGCGGTGGGTCAAGTGTGTGTTTGTGTGTGTATGGAGGGGGGAACTGAGAATATGGATGTATTGGTATGTGGAGGTTTGGATGTGTGGGTGGGGGGGGGGGTGGTGTGTGTGAGGACATGCAGGTATGCGTGTCTGCAGGTGGAGGGCTGGTTCAGTGCATTCAGTGCACTAAGGTGTGGATTGGCCTCCACTGGGTGGGTTTTTGTTGCAAACCAGGAAACTGCAGTGACAGTGTTGCACAGTGCAGACTGTGTCTCACATGTGACCAAAGGAAGGAAAAAAACAAGAAGCCACAATGTATTTAATGTCTCTATAGACCAGCACCCACTAACTGTGTCTTTTTATGTCTCTTGTTTGGCAGTAACAACGTGCCACAGTCAGATTCCTTTTAAACCCTTTTCTTCTTTATCGTGCTGCTCAGTTTAACCTTCATCTTGTTATCTTGCCACAACTAAATGCATTGATTGTAATGGCCTATTAGATGTTCATGTTAACAAGTAACAAAGCAATGTTCTGCTACTAACCTGAATTAAGACCTCACTCTTAACCTCTTAAAGGAGGGGTGGGAAACCCTGGTCCTGCAGGCTTTCCATGTATCCCTGGTCCAGCACACCTGGTTCAAATCAGATAAAACCAACACCATCACTGTAAGACTGTCCTGTTTAAATTAAACTCACTGGCTCTATGATGGACTGGACTTGTCCAGGTGTACCTGGCCTCTCGCCAGCTAGTTGCTGGGATAGGCTTCTGCCCTGCAGTAAGCAGAACTTTTTACATAATTCACAAAGTCCTTGTCAAGGTTTTGACATTTTTTTCCTCCTGAGAAGTGGTTATTCATTCCCAGTACCATTAAATGTCAGAAACTCACAGTGGCATAATGAGAAAGAGGCTTATGCTTTCATACAGAGCAAAAGACACTTTATTTGCTGGGTTATGCAAACAATGAGAAGGATGTTTCACTCTTTACAAAGACAGCAGACATACAGTAGTTCTACAATTTATTCAAGCACTGATTTCCCTCCTCTGGATCCCTCTTCCATAAACAAACCATGAAAATTTCCGTCCATGAACTCGAGCAGCTTGTGGTTCAGCTCTTCAGTCCATCTCCGACTTGCTCAGTGTGATTCAGCCAATCAGAAGTCTCAGGTCATCAGGTGAACTCAACCTGCTGAAGGTTCTTCCAGGTAACAATGAGCCGCTATGCTGACGTATGTCACAAATGTAAATTTAAAGGTTTATTTTGGTTAATTCTGCAGGTTGCATCAGAGTTGTACTAGAGTCTGTGCTCTATTGGTGCACTGTTTGTTTTAAAGCAGAAGCTTCAGGTATCAGACTCGCCTCCTGGAACCTCAGGAAGGAGACACACTCTCTACCTTCCAGTTTAAGCTTCAACCTTTTCATTTGAATGAATCTTGTAGTTAGTTCTGACATGGTGGCTCGTATCCAACCCTTTAGTTATACTGCAGGCAAGGCTGCTGGAGGATATCCCATAATGTCCGAGCACTTCTTTGCTCTTTATTTCCCATGTATTAACATGGTTGATGAAGTGAATCATGTTTTCTTTTTTACTTTATTTACTTATTGACTTGTAGTAGACTTTGTTTATTGGTCATTGTACCAGGATTGGAACCTGGGTGGGGACCTGGGTGGGGTCCTGGGTGGAGACCCAGGTGGGGACCTAGGTGAGGACCTGGGAGGGGACCCAGGTAGGACCTGGGTTTCTCATCTCCACACCTCAGAGTCTCCTGAAACTCTCCTTTTCACTGCTCTGCAGCTGAAAGCATTAAGATTTGTGTCTTTGTACCATTCAATGTTTGCACACAACTTCCATAGTTACATTTCTGACTTTAACATGTTGGATATTATTCATAAAAATACTGGAATACCAGATTAAACTGGTTAATCACCTGTTATCACCATTTAATTTGTTGTATTTGTTTCGTTAGATGGGCAATCATTTTTATGAATTGCATTGATGTTCACAGGTGTGTTCATAATCAGACTGATTAACTAAATAATTGATACATTTTAGAGTATTATTAGTTATTTTTCACATGGTTGTTCATCAGATTAATATTTAGACATTGTGATTATGTACTTTTGGTCTACTTGGCTGTAAAAAGCCCCTCTCTGAAGCCTCCTCTCTGCTCGGTATGATGAGCTGGTATCCGACACCTTCACTTAGGTCTGACTGTGCATTTTACCATCATGCTACCTAGTCAGCAGTGTTCTGCTGGAAACTTAGAGCACAGCAATATTTATAACAAGTGAACAACACCTGCAGGTCGATTTGGTTGAACAAGCCTCGAAAGAGTCAATCAAATCCACCTGAAAGCTGCTTTTATAGAAACAGGAAGTGCTGACCTTTTGTACAAAGGAGTTAACACAGTCAGTACCACTAATCTGCTTCGGTTTGATTGATGACCTAAAAATGGACCCTTTAGCATCAAGGTCCAGTGGGATTAATGGCTTAAATCCCTAAACATCTGAAACACTCAAGGCAAGGATAATATTTTTGACTTTTTTCTTCTGGTAAGAATAAAAATGTCATTGTTTTTATTTACAACCTGGATTTTGTGCTGATTGAGGCTGTGCATATTGAATCTTCTCTGAATCACCTAATATGTGCTGCTGTGCACTGGAAGGTAGATCAGGCTGGTGAGTGAAGCTCTAAATGAGAGATGGCGCTTTGAAAGGTAAAACAAAGTGCTCTCACAAAAAATAAAGATTTTGGTCCAAAATTTGAATGATATACTAAGATGGAACTGGATGGCATCGTGGAGATAATTAGTGCACATTGCTGCTGGTTTAAGTAAGGAGAGATTTCTCTGTTGCAACTTTTCCTCCTCTTCTAAGTTTATCTCTTTGTTTTACCGTTTAAATGAAATAACGTCATCCTTTATTTGCAGGAACATCCTCCAACAATTTGTTGCTTGGTTGTGATACGGCTCCTCGACATGCGTCTTACTTTAGTTTATATGTTTAGTTCTAAAATGTGGGCACACACTTAGCAGAATGTTACCGTTTGGTTGTAATGTTCTCCTGACTTTGAGATTGCAATTCACCATTTTAGGTTCTTCAAACATTAACATCATTCCTCTTGTTAGTTTGACTTGAAGAGACTGTAAGGTGTATTAGTAAGCATGTTAAAGGATTTTAAAGCTAAAAATCCAACATCTGCAATGTTTTGCCAGGTTATATTTCATAACTAATGTGTTTAAAAGAGTTAAGGGGAACATGAAAAACTACAAGGTGCAAAGATTGTACTCGCTTAATGAATCTGAACTGGTCAGATATTCGATTTGCATCTGTCATGGACATGTAACCAATAAAATAAGTTGGATTTTATTAGTCAGAATAAATGTTTGAGTATGCAGGAAAAAGACAGGACTGGTAAATATATGTGCAAAGAGCTTTTGCATAACTAAGAATGCTGCTATTTGTAATCTGTGGCTAAGCAGTCTGAGTGTAATGGCTGTTGTGTAATAGTACATAAATGCTAAAAGTGCCAGAGGGGAGAAGAAATAAAAAGACAAAACCTTTATAGATGTTCCGAGTGAGCGAGATGTGATCATTCTAAAATAAAAAGCGAGTCTTTTATGATGCATTTAGTTAAACTGACAGGGGGGGGGGGCTCTACTGTTAGAATATTCTTAGTATAATTTTCAGAAACAGGGCATCTGCAATTCAAAACATCTAAATCAAAATTGGGTTTAACATTTTCACATTGTGCAGCAGCTGCTTCATGCAAACAGTCCACATTCAGTGTGAAACTTCTGCTGTAAGGAGTCGAAGCTTCTTTCTCCTCAGCTACAGCAGCGAAGGACAGATCCTTCAGCTGCTTGTTCTGAAATAACAGATTTATTTATGTTTTTAATATATATTATTTATTTGTTTGAATTGTACGATGTTCTTGCAGATAGTGTCAGTGTCCTCTGATCGGAGAAGTGTGAGGCAATCACATCTAAAACAACAAATCTCAATGATTTCTTTACAGTTTGAGTAAAAATGATATTTTGGACCTTTATAATACAGCAGCTGTTTCTTGGACACTATTATTTTTATTTGGAAAACCCTGCATGTTCCAACTAGGTCCACAGACCATTTCAACAGTTGGAGTTGCAACACGTGTCAGCCTGAACCACGGTGAGCAAACTTAACGTGTGGAGCTGACACAGAAGAGACAGGTATAATTTAGCCATTGCTAACCATGAAAACTTTCACTTACCCATCATAGTACTCAGAGTAACTTCTTCTCTTGGTAATATTTTAAATACTCACAAATTTCTCACACAACACCACTTTTTTTTTTAAATAAAAGAGATTAATTTAGTTTTGTCCTTAACTCAGCTCTTCACATGGTGTGTATTACAATGTTGCAGAGATATTTATAGCTTTGTTGCTCACTTTTGTTTTTTTTACAAAGCCTTGCATCACCAGTACTTAAAAAGCAGAGTATAAGCAGAGCTGCAGCTGCGTATGAGCCAAGCCAATTAGCTTTGTCTTATGGCAGATTAGCCAAAGAACACAACACACAACACATGAGTCTGAACACGTAAAGCTGGTGCTGCAGTGATGTTAAAACCTCGCTGCCGACATCAGACACGCCTAATGTCTCTCTGGAGTGTAGGACTCTAAACCCTCCAAAAGCTACCAAGAAAGCCTCCAAGATGTTGTCATAGTGGAGGTTGCTTAGCAACAGGGTTAATGAAGCACACGTTGAGTGCTCAAAGCTCTTTGACAACTGATGCTCAACGGTGGGACCCGTCTTGGAGCAGAAGAACAAAGTCACTGTTTGATCACATCCAAATGAAAAGTGCAAACTGAGGAGAAAGAGAGCAGATGAAAAATCCCCTTCGTGCTCCGTTTAATCTGCAATGTGTTGCCTCTGACCAGGTGCCAGGTGTTCACCCTGCTCCCCCCTCTCCCCCCTGTGTTCTTCTGTCTCTTCCCATTTTCCTCAGACCGCTCACCCACCCCCACCACCATCTCACACACAAGCACATCACTCAGACATGATGCAAAGAAATAACTGCAAAAAAGAGCCAACGTCCACACACACACACACACACACACACACACGCAGGTGCAAAAGACACTCACACAGGTGGGCTTTAACACAGCTCCTATCCTATAATTAAATTCTGTGTCTCCCACCTGTGTTACAGAGGTAGATCTGACTCGAGGTAATTACAGGGCTGTGATGGAACAAAACAACGGAGGCGGAGTATGTGCACGCGCACACACACGCACACATGAACCACCACAGAGGGAATGTATATAGAATCAGAAACCCTGCAACAAAACAATACATCCATGCACACAAACAGCAGCTATGGATGGAGAAACAGGAGACTTGCATCATCACTTGGTGTTTAGCATCTGGGTTTTACTGCCTGTCATATGTTTCAACACCCCGCTGTTCTTTGCTTTAACATCTTTGTACTTTCAGGCACGTTTTGTTTGTACATTTACAATATATTTAGCTCATCTTGTCCCAGATAAAACTCTGATTCAATTCATTCGCCCAGTTGCATTTCTGTGCACCATAAACCATAAAAAAGACAGTCTTGGCTTGCATGTTTGCTAAAGCATGCACAAGCATTGCTAGACCAGGTTTGCAAAAGGAGCTGGAAAAGTGATTAATACAACACAGGAAACGGTTAAGAGAAATGAGTAGAGCAGAAAGGAAATAAACACAGAAGCAAGAGAGAGAGATGAGCAAAGAACTAAAACCAAGCAACAGAAACTGGACTGAGTTCTATCTGCAAGGTCAGGGAACAGAAAATCATGCAATAAGCCCTTTAACTTTCATTTAACAAGAACCTTTTCATGTCTTCCTAAGTAAAATAACTGAATTTAGAAGTAGTGGCTCTTCGGATTACAGTCAGTTGTATACGGTATCATTAGTGACTGATGCAACATTTATCCACAACAGCATTCTGTTTTATAAAACACACTGATGTGAGATTCACAGTCGTTTTTAAGTTTCTGAGAACAAAATATGATCAATTAGGGATCAATAATTAAAAATTTAAATGGCATTAAAGACTTATTGATAAAGCTTTATCATGTTACAGTGTTACCATGGCCACGAAAGTTCTGTCAGGATAATAATTTGGTGTCCATTTTACTCAGTGTTAGAGTCAGAGTGGTTCACTATTTAATTCATTAGACTAAGTGTCCACTAGTTTGTTCAGTCCAGTTCAATTCAGTCTTATTTTACATCAATTTACCAAAAAGTCATCTCAATACATTATAGATTTAAAGATATTGTCCCTTTTAATCCTGCTGGATGGATGGAATAGAACCAGTAAAATACTCCGTCTACTATCTGAACACATGCAAATATTGTTTCTATTGGAAAGCTGGAATTCCTGAGATGTGCACTATTCCAGCTGTAGCTGTTAGGAGCGTTTATTTTTAACACATCATAAATTACAATTCATCTTTGAAGCTGCGCCGTACTCCTGCAGTACGAGAGGAAGAGAGCTGAATACATCACACCAAAATGGTTACACTGGTTTGCAGTCAGTCACAGAGTAGAGTTTGTGATATGTTCAGAGAATATAAACCAAGCAGAGCTCTGAGATCCACAGACTCAGGTCAGCTGGTTCAGACCAGTAACCAGACCAGAGTCTGGACCAGTAACCAGACCAGAGTTTGGACTAAACCTGGAGAAGCAGCATTTAGCTATTATGCTGCAAAGTTGTGGAACAAACTGCGCGTAGAGATCAGCCTAACATGCATGAGTCTGGACCATACAGTCTATGGTTTGGACAGTGGGAGGAAGACGGAGTACTCAGACAGAAGCCCCGCTAACACAGGGAGAACATGCAGACTCTATACAGAAAGGTTGCTTCCTGAGCCAATGTTCAAACCAGAACCTTCTCACAGTGAGGCTGTGGTGCTAATCACCACACCACCGTGCAGCCTTTGCAGTATTTTATGGGTTAAAATATAATTGCATTAAAAAAATACACAATAATGATTACCTCATTAATAAACCAACAGATTACAATTAATTTTTCTCTTATCGGTCCTTCATACTGATCAGCATGAGGAGCCAACAAAGAGAAAAAAACTTCCATCAGAACCAGAATCAGGAAGGATGGCTACCTGGGCTGGTTGGGATGGAGAGGACAGGAAGTCAGGGTTAACCAGCATGACAACTGCTGAGGAAGAAATATAAAGAACATAGAGAGAGAAGAATGTGGAGAGAGCCTTAGTGCATTATGGGATGTTTGCAGCCTACGTTTAAAGGTAGAGAAGATGTGTGTTTTTACCACCAGCAAGCCTGCACTCTGAGCACGGTAACAGTTTGACTTGTTCGGTTGTCTTTTCACTCTTTGTGGCAGCGAGTTCATTTCCACCTCTGTTTGGATGCAATTTAAACATGGAGACCGATTTGGCATAGATCCATGAAGACGTTCAGATAAAGGTTAAACATGAATCATGTGAATATGGTGTCTGTGTTCAACATCAGTCATACTCTACATTTAAAAAACATGATGTAGGCATCTTTTCATCTGCAAATCACCAAATCAATGTAGTCTGCTTACAGAAATGAGATTCTGCTTTTATAAGCACACATCCATGCTTCTGGCTGATGTGAGCTCATACATGTGTGTGCGGGATAAAGGCTTTACAGTTGTTTATGCATATGCTGATTGCATTAGACGTGTATGAGGAGTCTGGTTGTGTGTGTACGTGTGTGCTGGTGGTTGTCGTGGCAGTCGTTTCCACAGATGGGGGTCCAGTTATTCCTTGATGAATTCAATTACAGAGATGGGACCATACATCAAGATGGAGCAAAAAAACTCATCTGTGGCTGCAGAGAAACAATCGGGAGCTTCTTGCTCCTCCACTGCGTGTTTTCTGAGTCGGAGATTTATGTATGGGAACCAGAGAATGACAGGAGCTCGGTGCTCTGTGGCCACGGATTCAGCTCCACTTTGCAGCCAAGAAGGCTGGACGGCTCTGCAGCCAAAACTAATTTCTTCATTTTCCACGCTGTTCACACTGATTTGGTTCAGTGCTCCCTCTGTAACACTCAGCAGCGAGCAGAGGAGGCTGTTTCAGTGTCATGCAGCAGCATTTTCCCAGCTACATTTCTGAGATTTGCCAGGGCCAGTTCCACATCATACATTCATGCTTTGTAAATACCATAGCGGTAGTTTACTCTCACCAACAAACTGCTGCCAGATGAGCGTATTAAGTGCTTTCCAAACTTTTTCTCTCAGTATTCAAGTTTTGCAGAAACATCTGAGGTGTAGAGACATTTAAATGTAAAGAAGTTAGATTGAAATAAGATGCAGGAGCAACACAGACCAGAGTCTAGAGACAAAAACAAGAACTTACAGTGGAACAAATGTCTTCGGTTTCATTCAGGTGTCATCACTGCAGCAAATCCTGGCCTTTCACATACACTTCCTTTGAGCTGATAATCCAATCAGTTTGAATCACAAAGGAAGTGATTCTTTAAAAAGTACTTTGTACCAGTTTTTTGCCACAGTTTTAGCAATGAACTCTAACTTATTCCATGTTTACCACTTAAATCAAATTCAATTCAATTCAATTCAACTTTATTTGTATAGCGCCATTTCATAACAGTGTCATCTCAGGGTGCTTCACATCTTATTTGAGCCAATTCATAAAAATAGCCTATATAAGGGAAACCGTAAGA
>JBAMHV010000021.1:21594834-21605989 GCA_037177535.1 Pseudomugil gertrudae
GCAGCAATATGCTAATCTCCCGGCAGAGAAACATTTTATTGGTAAGTTTACTATAAATGTCAACGTATCAGATTCACCAAATTAATTACCTGGAAGTCCACGACCTTATTTGGTATACCCAAAGCAAATACTGTGATGTAATGTAGCTACTCACATCATCGTATTACACTTACATAATCATTTGCTCACCCGTTTTCCCTTTCTGTCTACTTTTCCCTCTCTCTCGTCATCTTTCAAAGTAATTAAAAGACATGTACCACAGAAATCCCATCATTTCCCCCACTTGTTGTTTCTGCCTTTATGAAGATGCAGTAATGTGCATTAACTAATATGATTAAAAATACTAAACCACTGCATGCTCCAGAGGAGGTGAGAGATTTTAAAAGGCAAGGATGAATGGTCAGTGAGAGAAATCGGTTTCTTAGTTACCCGGAGACGTTTCGATACAGGTATTCTGCTGAATGTTCGAGGCAGCTTCTGGAACTGTGCAGTAACTTCATTCTTTTAACAAGCAAACTGCTTGTTATGAGTGAGAGTGCAGCCACGGGAAACAAACCCTTACTCAGAGTTTTTTGACTGTGACATCTGACAGGCTGCAGTTTCTCATGAATGGAACATGTGGAAACCAGTCAGAGCTCAGGCTGGCTGCTTTAAACTTTCTGCACATCAGCTACAAAGTATGAAATAGTAACTTTTACCGAAGAATAACTCACAGGGAGTTCCAAAAAAACTGACACGTAAGTAGCTGCTGATTACATGAGCTCAGAAAGTTCAGAGCTGCTGCTGGATTTCCACAGCATGTGTGTGTCCTGCAGAGGCGGAAGTGTGTGTTTTTCACAGCAGTAAAAAAGCTTCTGTTTGCTCCGGGGTCCACTTCCACACACAGTACGACTCGTTTGGTGCTGTATGAACACTAACTGCACTCTGATGTGGACCAAACAAGCAAACTCTGGTCCACTTATAATCAGGAGGTCTCAGTTTGCTTAACTTTAGTAACCAAACAGAAAGTGACGTCTGCCAACTGCAATAACGCATCAAGAAGAAGGATGTGATGCAGATTACTGTTATGGATGGAGAAACAACAAAAGCAGCATGTGTTCAGAAAACAGATGTTCTGCACAGAACAGGGACATTTGGAAACCTAAAACAGGAATTCTGCATGGAAGACAGCTGGCTGCGCTGGATGTGTGATGGCCAGAAATTTGCTCACAATAAGCACAAAAGCTTTGAAATGTTCCTGCAGGGCTTCACGATGAAGCAACCCTGCACCTGATACGTCCACGCAAAAAAGATCCTGTGACTCTCCTGCACTAAATAAACATCTGCCTGTGTGATTTAAGTATTATGTGTTTCCTTTGCTGTGAGATTGTTTATTATTGTTGCCTAAGTATTTTGTTTTGGTGATAAAGATCACCAACAGGTCTCGCTCGGCCCAGGCTGATGGCAGGCACACGAGGACAGCCTAAGGAATGATCTAATAATTAACTTGTTGGGCTGAACCAAGGTGGCAGAGTGGAACGGAAAGGGAGTGAATAGGATTTTTGTGACTGGTTCTTTTATCGGGTTGGAGGTTAGGCATTTTTGTCATGCATTTTGTTTAGCTGGTCACAATGTTTGTAGGTATGTAAATAATTTAGTGTGGAACTGGGTGGTAAACAGTGATGTGTAATTTCAGAGAGCCCTATACTTTTTAAATGGTTTAATCTGTAACTCATATAAATGGGGGGAGGCAGGCGAGGCTACGGATGCTGTAAGGCCCAACTCATCTCACAGGTTTCTGATATCCACTGTGGAAAAGTAGAATGTGGCACAAATGTAGTTTTGTGACTAACAACGCACCTTAGCTTTAGGTTACTTACCTTCGTTAGCCGATTAGCTCCCACTTAGATCAGTTAGCTACAGGCAGTTGGGAGTTTCAACCATTCACCTACACACTCACAGCCCCCTCTGACTTCACCTCTCTGCCCCTTTCTGTGTTAACAATCACACAATGGCACACGTGATGCCAAGATGGTGACGGAGGAACCACCCAACAAGCTTCTCTTTTGCTCTTCAGAAACCTACCAGGGATGTAATGAAGGCTCCGTCCATCTTGTTTTCTCTGTTAAGTCGAGAAGTGGCTGCAGTGCAATTCTGGGGAACAAACTCAGACACATGCAGCATATGAAGCAAAGCCATGTCTGCAAGCTCTGCGCTGACTCGGACTTTTAAATAGTCAATTTAGCCTCATACAAAATAGTGTAGATTGTCATGGAACTAAAAAAAAATGCTTATGTCCACATGCATGTGCTGCTAAGCACAACAGCAGCATGCATGTGGCTGATATGACTGCAGGACAGCAAGATTATTTCTAGCTATTTCCCTTCATAAACTCTGCTGGACTTTCCTCTGCAGCTGCTGTGGAAACTGCTTGAGCTGTTTGGGTTTCAGTGCACTTTGATGCTTTGACATTTATTCCAACAAGGCCCAGTGTGCTGTAAAATCCAGGATGGATCCATCTCCGCATACCTCCCTTTACAGACTAATTTTGCACTAATTCCCTTCCAGAACAAAATCCTGGGCCATCTGTGGCCGAAATGTCACATTTCCTTGGCTGAGTGTCTAGTGGGAGAAACAATAGTGAGATGATTAGGTGCTATACAGGGAGCAGGGACTCCAAATAAGGCTGGAAATCCTGGTTGTATTCTACAAAGAATGCTAATTACATATTTATGGCTAAAAGCCATGAATCTCATGCCAGGTAGATTATGCTTTAGCAGCCAAATTATCGGCCACAAAAGACACTGAATAACTGGACTACAACATTTAGCATAAAAAGCTGCTGGTTATGCTGCACGTGGTGAAACGTTAACATGCATTTAGTCTTTCCTCTGAAACTATCCAGCTTTACAGGCTGATGAGCTCCTGCACAATCACGCCTCTTTTTCTTCTTCTAAAACTTGTAGTAAAAAAAATTATGACATCATTTGTTTAGAGGCAATAACCTCCTCTGCATGCAGGACCCACATTAGCAGCCTCTTCTGTGACTCACAGGGAAACAAAACAAAAGCAGTTTTGTGGTTTGGACATAATTAGTTTTTTATATATTAATTACAATCATAGTGTTTAATACCAGGATTAAATAATGGTGACATCCCAGATGCACATCCGCATTAATGAGTTTGATTAGATTCACTGGATTTGAACAGCTTGGTGATTGATGTGTAGATATCCCATCTAGAAGCTAAACTATGATCTAGGAAAGGCTCCTTAATGAAGATATACCCAAGTCTGTGTATAATTATGATTTAGGAGGTGTTTCTTTAAGGATTACTTTCTCTAAATGAGTGTTTAAATCCTGGTTATTCTCTGTGATTTAGGAAAATGTGCTGCAGATTTTAAGCAGATGAACTTATTCTGGATAGAAGGACGAGTTTAAAATGTTCAGGTTTACAGGGTGAGGGGGGTCACTGAGCCTCCACAGGATGAGCTGAAGTCTGGACATGTCGTGTTGTTTCCTGCTGACCTGACGGCTTCTGTGGAACCTAACTTCAAATAGACTCTGTCATTACTTGCCAAGATGACTGCTTGCATAAGCAGACTGCTGCTGCAAAGCCACAGTGAATGTCTGCAGTTCAAAGCCCTTCTCCCATGACCTCATCCCCCTTTTCAGATTTCTGAGCCTCTGAAAATCCCACATCTCTGACGTTCCTGTGTCCACTGTGTCTTCCCACGTCAACCCGAAGCTAAATGTGGTTTGTGGGAGCAGACAAAGAGAGGAGGAAGCCTGTGCCAGCTTTAAACAGGCAGAAATCAAATTCTCTCTCAAGTAAACTGATCGTTTCCTTCCTTTGGTTTGGTAAAAAAAAATCTGACTAATTGCACTTCCATTCGAGAGGGTAAAGAAAATCAGACTTTGTAAAGCAAGAACCAGAGAGGCTTTGGCAAACAACAGCCAAAACACACATTTCTTTTCACCATGACTCTGACACTGAAATGAAGTGGTGACATTACATAACACGAACTGTGAGCGAGGAGAGGCCTACGCCTACAGCAGGGGCCGTTTATTTCCAGTTCCCAGGGGGAGGTGTGAGGGGGTTGCTAAGTAACAAGCCTTGTTGACCTGGCCCCTTGTGGCAATGTTTTTTTCCTGGTTGACAGAGCCCGAGCTCCCCGAGCTCCTCCATTCAGAGCTGCCAACAGCACATGATCGAGAAGGGACAAAGGAGGGGGAGGAGAGGAGGTGAAAGATGAAGGGATGGGAAGGCGTGTGGAGCAATGAGAGGAAATGTTATAAAAGGACAGAATAAAAGGAGAGTGGCAGAAAGAGAGGACGTGAGCAGAGCAGGAGAATAATGGAAAGAAATGAGGCAAGAGAGGATGGGATCTGTGTGTGTGTGTGTGTGTGTGTGTGTGTGTTTGTGGGGGTGGGTGGGGGGTTAGAGTACTCTGGGGAATGAGGTATGTAGTTAAATAATGGAAAAAGTAGAAAAAGTTTGTGTTCCAAAGAAAAGCAGAGGTGTAGGAGGTTTTCCTGCTAGTGCTTCACATTTCAGTTCAACAACAAAACCAGTTAAACTTCATTCCAGTGGGAAGAGACGGAGCACTTTTCACATCTTCAAGCTCTTCTGGTCAAAACTTAGATAGCATTTTGGTTTCTTTTGATGAAATACTGAGTTTGGTAAAATAAAAAAAAAGAAAAATCAGGAAAGAAAAGAACCAGCAGCAGAGATTTTCCTCCAGTTTTCCTTTAAATCCATCCCAGAATATAAAATGCTCCTCACATGAAAGCTCTTAGTCAACAAGTATACTGGTATGTTAAAGATGTGGACCCTCACACTGCAGGTTTACTGGTTCCTAGTGATAGAGGCAGAACTTCAGATATCGGACCTGCTGTGTGGAACCAGCTTCCAGTTTAGCTTCAGGATTTACACATTCCTTCCTGAGAAATTAAATGGCTTGGTGACCCTTACGTGTCCTGCTGCTTCAGCCTGAGGCTTCCAGGGAACAATTCTTTCTGCTCTCTATCTGGTCCATGTAAGACTATGTCTGTTTGGTCCAAACTAGTGTCGTATCAGAAATGAACTGGGTGATGTACGCCAGAAACCCAGTTCACAGGTTTTGCTCATATAAAAATTGTGGCTTCTAGGTAAGGAGAACCTACATGAGGGCAGCCATCATCTGACTGATGGACAGTCAGGAAGGAGGACACTGGTAAATTCAGACACTTCAAGGCAATGCAGCCATGCTGCTCACAAAGCTCAGCCAACATAAATTTTATTTTCCCGGTCCATCACTGAAGACCAGAAGCAACATCAGACATTGTTGTTTCTCTTTCCTCACTCAGCGATCTCTGGCCATAGCAAGATGTATACTCGCGCGACGTGTGTGTACGGTGGAGCCGGCGCAGCCGACATCACTGAGACGTTCCCTAGCACTGGAGCGCACAGTGAAGGCATTGTGTTGCAGTTTTTCCTCTGCAGTTGCTGCACAGGTTGAGAAGCTCCAGGTACCCAGAAAGTCGTATTCACAAGTAGGCTAATCACGACTTGCTTCTGCGTAACTGTGCAGCAAGCAGGGGTGCCGATCGGGTCTGGAAAAGATGTGCGTTGACCTCAGCATGTGCAGCACATGGTGGTGGCACCAGAACAAAAGCTGTACCAGTATAAATCCAGCTACGGCACTTTGTGAGCCCTTTTTCTTGCCGCCTTTCCTGGATCTGTTGTTCCTGTTAAAAAGGATCTTTACTCTCCGCTGTCTCTTCATGCAGCTCGGAGTGAAAGATTTGATACAATGCATTGGTTTCATCAGTTTGCAAGTTATTTTTATGAGTCACAGTTTGCATGAATGTGGTTATAATATATGGATGTGGCTCAAATAATGGATGAGTTTTAATAGGATTATAATTGATAATGATGAATTGTGTTATAAAAATGACTCGAGACATCTTGTTGTGCACTAGCCTTATACAAATAAAGCTGAATTGAATAATACAATAAATTCTTATCTTGGTAGTGTAAATGTGAGCATGTAAAACTGAATGATATTTAAAAATCATTAATAATCGTTTAGTCACTAGATAGAATTAGGATATAAGGAACTACAGTGAAACATCCTCAAAGCGGTGAGCATTTATCACCGCTACTTGCAGACCAAAATCAATGTTATTACTTTATATATTTTCAGTCTCAGTAAAAATGTGTTTATTTTACATGTTAGTTAATGGCTTTATTTAATATTATAATACCAGGTTTAATTTTTCAGTTATGATTAGGCTAAAAATCACGCCTCAGTCAGAGGCAACGGTCTCATATGGTCTCATATGGTCTCATATCTACATGCGGGGACAGAACAGATGCCCGGATCTGCAGCTCAGCTGAGGAGACGTATACTGCAGCAGTAAACTGGCTCTTTCTATAATAATCCTAAAAACGAATGGCCTGCAGAACGATGTCGCTGCAGGATGGGAGAAAAAAATGGCTGCTAAAGACAGTTTTATGTTCACGTTTAAGGTCGTATTTCCTTTAAGACCCTGTCAAGAGTTTTTTTTAGAAGCAGGGAATGCCCTGAAGGGAACAGAGGTAAAAAGGGAAGGGCAAACAAAGACAGTGAGGTGTGAGTGGAGATTTATTTATCCCCATCTGCTCAGCAGGAGGTGGGCACACAGCCTGACAATGAGCCGCTGTCTGTCACAGCTTCATTACGCTGCAGCTCCTCACACTAACTAATCCCATAAAAACGGAAAACCACAAATGAATGTATCCTGCTAATAAGAACCGTGAGTGCACAGAGACCTTATTTATCTCACAAACAAAGCTCTGACTGCCATGCTAAATCATATTAATACGTTTTAATACCATTTGAAAGCCAGAAACAATGTCATTTACCTAATTTATGATGATAATACCAGTCTAACAATGGGAACCTGTGGGAATCGTAAGGATTACAGGATGTCATTTGTTTTTATATGGTAACACAGAAGAAATGTGGGGCAAATTAAGCAAGTACAACCTGAAATAAACCTCTGATTGGCTGTGATGTGAGCTGCATCCACAGCATCCACCTGCAGGTTAGCATCACTCTGCTCTCTGTTCTGCAGCAACTGAGAGGAAAAAGTCTGGTTCTGAACTCAGAAAACCCCTCAAGGCCAAACAAAGTGAACATGTTCCACACTGTGTGCTAAATGTGCATGCACTACTGAAAATAGTCCCCTTATAAAGACTTCTTTTCAAAATTTCATTACAGATAAAGCTCCTGAGGATTTAACTGGGATACTGTTTATTACACAGATACAGGTTAACTCAGACCTGAAAGCAGCTGAAGGGTGAGAAAGATGAGTTTCTTATTGGATTATATAATAAATATAATAAAAAACCTCTGCCCCCTCCTGGTTTCATTTCTAATGTAAAAAGAAGGTTCTGACTGGGATTTCAGCTAATAAATATAGATATCAGCTAATAAAAGGAGACACTTCCTCTCTAAATATAAACATATCTGGACCATCTGCTTGCTTATTTACTCCACCACAGCAGATAAAATGGGCCTCACACTTCATCTACTTCTACTTTACCGGCTTGCTTTAAGCAACATCCAGGCTGCTTTTGTTGTCTAAAAAAAACTATGGTGCTGTTCCAGATCGCTTCACTCAGACGCAGGTTTATTTGTGGTTCCCAGCGTCTGTAACGGTAGAACGGGAGGCAGAACCTTCCATTGTCAGACCCTGTTGGTGGAAGCAGCTCCCAGTTTGGCTTCAGGATGCAGACATGCTCTGTAACTTTAAGACGAGGCTTCATATATTCCTTTCTGATAAATCCCAGCTCAGTCTGGTTCGCTGAGCCTTGTCGATCCCTTTAGTTCTCCTGCTATAGGTCGAGGCTGATGTCCCATGATGCACCTCTGCTCTGTCAATGTAACAAATCTGACATTGCTGTTGTCATTTGTGTTTCTCTTCTCAGCAGCTTAGCGTTGCACTGCTTGTTGATCCCTCTTTCCTGCCCTCTCCATTTCCAACTGGCCATCCTTCCTGGTTCTAATGGAGGTTTTCCTCCCCATTGTCACCTTGTGCAGCTCAGATTGGACAACAGTCAAAGAGAAGCTTTGATCCAATCCTTTGGTTTCCTGAGCTTGTAATCATTTCATGAACTAGTTTATATGAATACCATTAATATAAACTGGACCGATGTGGATCATATAATAGATTTGTTTTAACTGGATTGTAACTGGACTACCACGATTTGAGCTGAACTGGAGTGAGGGAGGACTGGAGTGCAATGCTGATAGTTATAGGTCCTGCTTCCATCACAAGTCCTTCCTTATTTTTTAAGGTTTTCAGAGTATGAGTTTTAAACCACACAGCGACAGCACGCTGCCAAAAATCCAGTGACACAGCCTCGCAGCGGGGTGAACTCTAAATTCACCCTCACATTTTCAAAGTTTAAAACTGTAAAAGGAAAAACCAGTCTTGCACCCAGAGCTCACATACAAAATGATGTTAACATTCAAAACTCAAGTTTCAATGTTTCAAAATGTTTTTGCAAACATGCACGCAGCAGTTTTCAGATCACATAAAAAGGTTTCAGAAGTTTGTTCAAACTAATGTGGTGGGACAGTAACGCCGTATTTGAAACAATGAAAATGTCTCACTGAAAACAGCAAAGGGTGCAGCAGAGGTTTGAATCTCTGAAAGTGTGAGGCTGAAACTGTAACATACATGATGCGCACAATTCTAGTGCAAAATTATGCTTGCAGAGATTCAAACCTTTCTTTCAGACATGCAAAATACTTTTTAAGGTTTCTAAACTTATTTTCAGACGTGCAAAACTTTAGTTTTTTTCAACACGTTTTCTTCCAGCTTCAGATGAAGGCACTGTTCTAATCCCACACATATGCTTCTACAGATATAAACTTATTTTCCATGATATGAACGTTTCAAAGCTAAACATCCAGAACATGCCTGATGAGCCCGTTTCATCTGAAGAACAGGTCGTTTTACCAACATGTCAGGAAGAAAAATGTATTCAAAAATTTTTATTTACTTTTTGTGATATTGCTTTATATAATTCTCCTAATCAAAGTCAAATCATGTGCAGACATTAAATCATTATCTATTGAATTATTTTATCATAACCAGACAGAAGATCCACTTTGTTTCTTTGATATTCTGTTTATATTGAACTTGATGCCTGGATCCGAGCCGCATCCGTGTTTAATACTTTAAATTTGTTTTGCTATTTGAACAATTTTATACATTTTATAGTGTTAGCTTTTGTTCAGCTTGTGTTTAAAATGTTTTAGGTAAGAAAAAAGCACAATGTAATAATCATAAAAATCCACTCTTACGCTTCCAAGAGTTCTACACCTTTACATGCATCTGAGGTTATTTTCTCTTTACACCAAATGAAACAATAAAATGATCTTTGTGTTAGCAGCTGTCATAAGTCAGGTAAATGTGTGTTTAAAAGAACGAGGGAACGGTGGAAAAACATTCATATGGTAGCAGTGTGACAGACAAAGTGTGAGAGTGAAGTACAGGAGGTAAGCGAAGAAGAGGAGGGAGCAAAGCATCAGAGATGAAGAGCAGCTCACCTGCTCCACAGCCAGCTTCTTGTTGGGCGCTCTGCTGATGAACGGCTGCAACCTGCAACAAAAGCACAGAGGAGAATCAGCCTTTAGTTTAAACACTGGCTGACTGCTCGCAGCCGCATGGAAAACCAGAAGCTACTGGTTTTACTACTAACCGTACTCTCACAGAACAACAGATCAAGCAGACAGACTTTAAACTATGCACGATATCTTTTCAGACCAATAAGATATTGACTTCAAACATATCAATATTTGGCTTTTTTTTTAATTGGTCCGATATGCACATTTTCCCAATAAAAATCCCCAATAGTATATAAAAATTTGGGTTTATTTTATTCAGGCAATGCAGCCATAAAGCAGGCCAAGACGGCGAAGATGTTATGCACGCCTTACTAGCAGGATCCAGACTTGGCCTCGTCACTGCCTGACTAATAATGAGCAGTACGGTCGTATTTTAGCAGGAGATGAAACAACATTGCTGGGAATTCAGAGAGAAAAGATTATTCTATATGCTCACCTGAAAAATCATCACACTGAACCAGTATGGAAAAAAATACAAGCTGTATGAGTTACTTAAACAGTTTTCTATCACTGCATCCAGCACAAACCGCAGATTATAGTAAACATAAAAAAATCAGTAACTTATCAGTTATTGGTCATGACGAGCATAAAAATATTGGTTATTTGTTGAAATTTTTCATATTGTGCATCACTAGTTCAAACATCTCTAAAAGCCTCGCTTTCAGACAGTAAAAGGCAAGGCAAGTTTATTTATATAGCACCTTTTATATACAGGACAGCTCAAAGTGCTTTACACATTGCTTTAAAATCCTTCACTCAGGCTGCAGCAGATTAAATTTCACCCTTCACCTGAACAGCGAGGACACCGTAAGTCTGCTCACTTCTGTTCAGCTTCTGCTCCTTCGCTGTTGCCTGAAGCCGTGCTCTGTATGAGACATGCTAGACTTGGGAATCACGCTAGCGACATATAAAGCCACCTAATCCTAATGAAATCATTTGTTTGCACAGAATCAACAGTAAAACTTGCAATATTGAGTGTAATCTAATTTTAATCAAAGAAGCTTTGTGAAGGTGCACGGCCTGGTATTCAGACTGTGTTAAAGCATGTAAAAGCAACACATTGATCAAGATATCAATGGGACTCATTTACTAATATATTTTTAACCAATCATCCTTAATGGAAGCTTTTTAGGAAAGCCTGTAGATTCATAAACATGTTTCAGACTGATGAAAACAGGACTGCATCAGTTGAAGGAGCATGCTAGCTGGCTCTAATTTCAAGACAAACACCTAAAAAATTCCAATAAATGGTCGTGAGACAGACGGTCTGTTTGCAGAGACAGACAGCAGCGAGACAGATAAGTGATCATTATTTAGCTGATGAATTCACATGTTTATATAGCAGCTTTTTATTACATTTAGGAAGTTAATATACTTAAACTCTGCTATATGGTGCTACACTTAAACTCCTCCACTTGGGGCAGGATCCTATCCTCCACTCCACCCTTTTCCGGTTGAGCACCATGGTCTCAGATTTGGAGGTGCTGATTCTCATCCCAGCCGCTTCACACTC
>JBAMHV010000021.1:21607481-21618310 GCA_037177535.1 Pseudomugil gertrudae
TTCTTGGCAAATTGTTCAGCACAGTAGAGTAGCCAGACCAGCCTTCTGCTTGTTGAGATGTGGGAAAGAAACGGGTAAAAAAAAAAAAAAAAAAAAAAAAAAAAAAAAATAAGAAATGGTTTTGCCCAGATCAGGACAAACCTCTTTTTTTGTAGTCCTGACAGACAAAAGGTCTCATTTCCGTGGAGTATGAACAGGCTTTTAGTTGACCCGCACCATTTAAAACCAGGCCACTGAAGCCTAGAAGGTTTTTCCTCTTTCTCTAATAAAAGCTAATTCACGCTCATCTCTTTTTCTGTATTTGTTCCCTTTTTCTGAAAATGTCCACTTGGGTTTCTCTTCTAAATAAGTCATGATTCATGTCTTAATTGGTCAAAGTGTTGATAACCGGTTGCTAGAGTGAGACCTGGTGGCGTAAAGCAAAACACAGCTTTACCTCCATGTGACTCCGGGCTAAGAGAGAGATGTGATTGCTAAGCCTCGGCATGCTGCAGGGCAACAGCAGCTCCAGGAATATGCTGAAAACATAGCAGTGCGATTCCAAACAGAGTCAGAAGCACTGTTTTAAAGTCAGAAAAGGTCTGGAGAGGCGTTTTAATGTACACCGAAGCTGGCTGTGACTTGTTTTTTAATTATCTAAATGAATGAAAAGAGTTTACTTTCTATTTGTGATGAGGCCCACTAATTCGTGCTGATGGCTGCAGTGAGTGGGGTCCTCACTCCAAATGTTCTCTTTCCATTTTTGTCCAAAACCATAAAATTCCTGCTGGAAGATGTCTGATTTCACCTGTCGAGGAGGCCGGGAAGATCCTTGAAAGTAGCAGACAGAATCCTGTAATTCACAGTAAAAAGTTCTCTGTAAAGACACTAAAACGGGATGATGCGATCACGTCTCCTGGCTCTGGATAAAAGCCTGACGGCTAACATCTGTTCCATCTGCAGCTGATTAAACGAGTTTGAATTCAGGCAGGTAAAAAGGATATTACAGTAATCCAGGTGAGATGAGATGAAGGTGTACAAAGAGGTCTCTCTTTGTCTTTGAAAATGAAGATTGCTTGTGTGGGTGATATCTGTCAGATGGAAAACGTGGCTGTAAGTTCAGCACACTGACTGGGAAGCCGATTTATCCGTTATAAGAACAATAACTGGCACGTTTGTTTATTCCAAACACACAAACCGAAGAAAGTCCGTACATGGATGCTGAGATAATTCAGTCTCAATCCAATCGCTGCTGAGGAGATGGAACAAAGGGAGGAAAAAGAAATTCACAGGGGCCAAATTTAACCAGTCAGATCAACAAAGAGTACAGAGGGAAGTCAGACAGTAAACAGGAGCTTGTTGACTAAAACCTGCTCGTGGCACTTTGGAAAAAAAAGGGGGGGTTCTCTTGTGATAGTGATCTGTGAAAATGCAGAGAATTTAGCTGCAATGCAAACTAAGAGTCAGGCAGGATTTCATTAGATTACTGTGATCTTTGCATCTCGGCCTCAGGAGAGCCCTGCTGGGAACGAGCGACAAAAACGGTGTGAAAGAAATGAGCTCAGACTGAGTGACAGGCGGACCGGCTGTCTGTCGCACAGCGCAATCTCTTCTTAGACAGTCGGAGAGATAATCAGAAATAACTGAACCACTGGCAGTAATTCCTATACTGCCATCCCACTGTCCCAGTGGCTGGAATTAGCATCGTTCCCGGAGGCTCCCCACCCTCTTTCCTGCCCACCCAGCCTTGTGCCGAGTCCTCCCTGGAGGCTTACAGTAAGTGCTCAACTCTCACTGATAAAACAGCAAGCGCATGTGAGCTTTTAATTAATCTGCTTTAACCAGGGGAAAGGGAAGGGGGGGTGAGGGCGCGAATGTGGCATCTTCACCCCCTAACACAACCCCCTCCGTTCATAAGCCTCATTATAAAATCCCAGTCAGCCCAACGGATCACTCCCCACTGAGTGAACTATTCAGGGCCTTGTACATGTGCTGGAGGGGACCCACACCCTGAGGCCCTGACCTGAACACTGTGGAGGGGGAGGAGAGGGGAGGATGGAGCAAGGCAACAAGTAGCAATGAGGCACAGAAGAAGCAGAAAGATAGGAGACAGATTGAACAGGAGGATGTGGCTATAAGGACAAAGAGAGTGAGATGGTAAAATAACAATGTGAGCAAGTGCAGAGGAAGGAAACAGGATGGGAGGTGATAGAAATAGCATCACAGTGGGGGAGAACGGGAAAAACATGGCACTGTTCATGAATTATTCCAAGATTGTTAGCCCAAATGCTGAGTCGCAAGTCTCACCGAATAAGCAGGCTAAACGGGTGAACTATGTCATGTTGTTGTTATGTCGTTGGTGGTAATCGAGTCAAACCAGAAGCAGAGTTAATATTAATGTGATCATTGCACTTCTTTCACTAAGTGGGAGCCGACACAAACATGACCCGAGACTGAATTCATAATCACAAAAGAAGAATCCAGACAGGGACACAAGGAGGAGGAAAAAATGCCACAGAAAATGGAAAACATGGTGATATGATTATCCAAACAGCAGACAGTAAGGGCCATCAGAACCGAAGCTGTTTTCTTCATGTCAACTTTTAATGAAGCTCCATATGAATAATTATGCACACACAGTGTGTGTTTATATATATGTGTGTGTGGCAAATTGTTAGAAAGGCAGTTGGCCTCATAAGGAGTAATTTTAATTATTTACAAAATTAAAAGCAGTCAATATTAGGTGGGGTGGGGGTGGGGTCCAAAGGCTGGAGCAACAGGGTCATGTGAACAACGTGCATGTCAGAGGATTGTTATGGAGATAAATGAAGGAAAATAATCCTTTCTAGTGATGCTGGGATGTTTAACCCAACCCTACAGTGATGTAGCTTGATTCAAAAAGATGATGGTGCATGGCAGCACGACAGCATCAGCTGCAAACGGCTGCCCAGTAACTGAAAAAAAAATTCTGTACTCTGGCTCAGATCTTTGATAAAACTTAATGTGCGTGAAAAGTAGGACTGAAAACACACTTCTTTTGCCATCCTGAAGCATCATGTTGCAGCTGCATTTTGATTCATGATGTTGCAAACGAATACCAACAAACTGGCCATCATGGATGTGCAATACGACTGTTTCAGCAAAAAAGCCCGTTAAAAATATTAGATATGAGATACAGAGTAAAGAAGGAGAGACAGAGCAAGAGATGAGACAAGAGTCAACATCAGATGGACTTTTATTGGTGGCAGAGATCTCAGAGAAGAGACACGATGCAAGGGATGCTGGCTTAACCTGATCTCGAGGGGATCCACAGGTTTCAAATGAGGTGGGTCAGTAAAAGGCCTGCACATGCTCATCTTCCTGGAGGCCATTTTTACCTTGTAATTGAGTTGAGTGTTTGATCTACTTGTTCTAAATGAATCTTCTAGGCACAACTTTAATCTTTGGTCAGAAATACAAAGTGGGTGGGATAAATTTTCATCTGTTTCACTAATGCATGAATGCATCTCAGATTGGAAGACATGAACAGTGTCTGGCCTGGACCAGAGCCTGGCGTGGTGAGGTGATGTAAACACGTTTTGTAGTGAAGAAACAAATGTGGCGGACAAAACAAACTTGTTCTTTCAATCAGATGATTGAAATGATTGTTCTTGTTGAGCATGTGCAGGCCGTAACCCCGACAATGAAGATCTCACCGAGAGATCCTACGACTTAATCAATCAGCCACATCTTTTTAACATAAATATGTGATCATGAAAAAAAGCAGAGCCGATGACAAATGACCATTCCCCGGCGTATATTACTGAAGCAACTGCAGCCAAGCACAAAGTGATTACATGAAATCATGATTTGCTGATGTGAGGTTAAACGTATAGTTTAAATTACACAAATTATGCTCTCCATTGCAGACCCGGTCTCAGTTGCACATGGAAACACAGTAATTCCCACCTACTTCCAGACAAACCTTTGAGGATAGTGAACTAACCAGACCACAATAACTTTTCTTGTTCACAGTACAGGGGGGCAAAACTTTTTTCTCCTCTCTCTAACCCTGTACTGTACCAGTTAGGTGTAGTACAGCAGTGATTTTAAAAAAACCTCCTGAACAATAATGCACATTTATCAAACCACAAAAACACAACATCACACATGAGGCTGGGTGGGGTGGGAGGGGTCTCCCGTCACATCCCAGGCGGTCGCAGCCATTTCGGCGCGGTCCAAGCCCGAGCGATCAGGAAGTGGAGGAAGATCAAAGGACAAGCAAGACAGTGGGTCATAGGGGGGTGTTATCTGTAGGCTGAACATGTGTGTGTGCTGCGTGTATCAGGTGTGCGAGCCAAGCACCATTCAGTCATCATCCTGCCATCTCCATGGCAACAGAGCGACCTTCAGGCCAGAGCAACGTTGACTAGGAAAGAGTAGAAAGGGTCAGAGCTTCCTATCTGGGGAAGTTTGTCATTCCAACAGGGAGCCTTGAGTCTCTGCTGGTCTCGGGGCTCCTCGGTTCCAAATAGCTGGATGTTTTCCATGTTCCGTAACAGTTCCGAAACCCAAGCCTGCCCAATCCCCCGGCATAAGCCAGCAGGTAGTCCAGTTGGGGGTCTGCTTTGTCAGAGCGCGAGTCGAAGCGTTCATGACACGGTCTCGGTCCTCTGAGGTCTGCGTTAATTTCTAATTCACACACAGCATCTTAAGAGCGTTTCACACAGAGTAAAGTCCAAACACACTCCTTCCATTCCTCCATTTCCTGTTTGAGATGTTTTCGTTTCGATCTAACTCCACTCGTCACTTCACAGGTACAATGATGTTGCAGATTGCGATTTTTTCAGCTCCTCATGAATGGTTTGTCTTTCTAAGATCCTGTTTGATTGTTGATGTCGAGGTGAGATCTTTATGTTTCCAACCTCCCCGATGACTGCAGCTGTTTGTTGTGTTTGTTTTAAAGTCGACTCCCATTTCCATCTCGGTACGCATGAGGCGAGGCAAACCAATGGCACCGAATAAATTTACTATTCATACAATAATCCAATCAATAAGATAACGAGGAGGAAGGATGAGATGGAGAGCAAAGATAATCTGCAAAAGGGGGGTTGAATCAAATTAATTCTGCGATGAGCGAGGATGTAAATAAATGATGATAATAATCTGAGCTTCCAACTCAATTTTCCAGCTGGGGACTATATCCTTGGAGGCACACTCAAACACACACAGAGCCTCCTTCGGCTCTTCAGGACAATTAAATCAGGCGTCATCCCAAACCCCTTCACACACACACACACACACACACACACACACACACACACACACCCCACACACCACAGCAGTGCTCTCTCACACTTTTCCAAAAACAAAGTACACTCAAAAATATGACAACCTCAACACACTTGCATGAAGACTGTGTGTGTGTGTGTGTGTGTGTGTGTGTGTGTGTGTGTGTTGTGTATCCGTACAGTTGGTGCATTGTAGGCTGGTGTACAGTTTGGCAGGCAGCGATGCAGATGCAGCCAACAGAACTGATTGTGTCCTCTTTACCTCGAGACGGTCCATCACACAGTACCTGATACAGTTGACTAGCAGGGAGCCCCATCATATGAATGGCTATTTGTTCAGAAAGGCATGCAGGAAAACAGTTTAACCTGGAATATCATTTAACCACTCTCATAAACTAGGACATGAACATCCAACGTGGCTATTATTTGTAAAAGTTTGAAAAAGTCACATGTGTACTGTGTCAAAATGCCAAATGGTGGTATTAATCTAACAACCTGGTCACCAATCACCAGGAAAAACAACAGAAGAATCATTTAATATTTCCAGGCTCTGGTACAAAGTGCAGCATGAAGTCAGAGTTTATGCCAATGGAGCCAAAAACAACAAAAACAAATGCAAAATCTAGTTCAGTCTGACAAATAAAGCTGTGTATGCAGTATAGCTGTGTGTCTGATTATGAATAATCAGAGAATGAAGCATACAACACAAGTCAGCAGTCATTTGTAGCTTTGTCTTTGGGTCAAAGTTGATGTTAGATATGAGTCGTAATAGTGGAACTCATCTAAAAGATGGAGACATGCTTCCATGAATTTGATTCAAGTTTAAGTTCGATGGAAATGACTGAGTCCGAGTTTACAGTCCCATCCAGAAAAACCATGTGCAGAAGACTAAAGAAGCTGTAGAATGTACAGGTAAGCTGGACATTCACTGATGGAACACATACAGCATAAGAGGCTCCCTGGTCACAATGGGAACACCTCCCAACGTGGTGGAGAACAAGAGGATCAGATGCTGTTGTACCTCTAAAGGAACTCTGACAAAATGGTGGTGGACAACCAAGTGGACACACTGATGATGGATAAGCAGCAGAGGAAGAGGAAGAGCTGCAGGAAGCCTGGAAGATGAAGGCAACTAGTGTCTGTAGCCATCAGTGCACTGGGGGGGGGGGACCTTCAGGCTCCCAGCGCTGCTGTTGGACAACCCCCAGGGCAAATAGGTGGTGTGGGGGGACAGATGTTTTCCTTTTTTAATAGAAACTTTAAACCTAACCCTAAATATATTTAATATATTGGTAAAATGAAAACGAGAGCCAGAAAATGGCGATATTATTATGCAAACTGTAATAATGGCGGAATCATTTCAAAGCTAACCAGCCAAAGCATGCTGCTGCTAGTCATTTTAATGTGATGGGGAAACTGGGGTCTTCAAGTCCAATACTCCTTACTTGTAATTTGGAGCCGATTAAGAAAATTGGTTAGTGGGACTTTAATTGTAACTCCACACCCCACTTTGATGTTTCCTGGGAAGGACCCTCAATTTGGAGGGATTTCCTTCACTCTCCTCATGCTGACGAGATAAACGTGTACACACAGACAGACAAAGGCGGTTTTTAATAACCCACTAACCCATCCGTGGCCGTTTGATGAAGGCTGTGACATTTTTCAGATGGATGGGATTTCTGGGTCACTTAGCGCCCTGCCACGCACTGCGGCACTCAGCTCTTCCTTTGCAGATATTTTGGGGAGCGTGACTGGTGAACAGAGATTAGAGATTCAGGGAGACGGGTGGCTGTTAACGGCTGTGGGCTAAACACACACACACATTAGGTTTGGTGACAAGGAGCCGCTCTGCTTTTGGGTGGATGAGCGAAAGAAAAGGATGAGGGAGAAGAAAGGTATATGTTGGCCCATAATTTTGATTTGAAATGAAAATGTGCTGCTGTAGTTTTATTCTCATCCGAGTGGCTTTCAGCTCAGTCAGCTCTAAGGCCATCCTCATATCCGTTTCAACCACTAGATTTTAATGAACAGCTTGACATTTGAAGCTAAAATAGAAGAAATGTGGAAAAAAAAAACTTTATTCCCTCAGTTATCCATATGGTGATCAATCAGATTTAGGAAACAGATGAAGCCTCGAATTTCCTAATTATTCAATCTAAATTTAACCAAGTTACCATGGAGATGCGTTACGTGAAACATGCAGCAAAAACAGAAACAGTTACATTTTTACTGTCATTTTAACTTTAACAAAATGAGCACAATGAAGTGCTAGCACAATATTTAATGGAGCGTAATTATTTTAGCTTGACTCATTTAACAGGATTTACAGCAGTAATTTCCTTTCTAAAGGTAGGACGAAGGTAAGAATTTTTTAGCAGCTAATTTCATCATAATTAAGTTGTACAACTGAGGAGGTTTCACCTCGATGTGATGCCGTCGGCGTTTACTTGTCTGATTTCATGCAATATTAAATTACCTGCTAGGATTTCATAAGAAAGAATTTACGCATGTAGATTGTTGGAAAAGAGCTCATGCAGGGGAGCACATGGGGGAAAGAGGCAGGCGTTATGCATTCAGTCAGACCTGAACCCAACCATGATACGATGAGTTTTCCAAACCCTAAGACCCCAGCTCACACTGGAAAATCCTGCCATTACCCAGTAAACCAGGTGTCTCATCATCATTTCAACTGGTTGCACTTTTACCGACAAACTGAAGGAAGGACTGGATGAGTTCATCCGTTTCTAAATGCATTCATTAACCTTTCTACTTGTTCCAGCGTGATGCCGCTTTCTCCCTCAGAGACAGTGAGGACCTGTTTCTACAGCAATCCATATCGACACATTAGTTATGTGGTCAATAAGCCATTAAATTAATCCAAAATGCAAACATAATTCAAAAATCAATATACCAACTACTTATAAAATTAACTTTTATTTTGAAAATCCTTGCATTGAGTTCCTTTAACGTGTTTTCTGTTTGTTACTCGTCTACTTGTCTCAACAGATGCACGCCATGGAAGCACAACAGCTGAAGGAAGAAGCAAGAAACCCAAAACATAATCGGGTTACAGCAGGACAGAAACTTGGCTAACTCAAATATTTGGTTTGGATCATGTTTGGCAGCTGGACATAAAATGTCCATTTATATTTATTAAGCTTTTTAGAACTGATGCAACTTTATTAAAACATAAGACAAAGCTCAGTGCATCAAGAGTCGGATTCCAAACATGCCAACTGTGCACAGGACAATCTATTCGCTTTCTCTCCAACATTTGAGAAGTAAAACTTTGGAAATTTAAAGTTCGTGTTGAAGACCAGAACACGGTGTGACATGAAGCTTTGAGAGACATGTGTGTCTCTCTCACTCTCCAGAGGCTAGTGGTGTGACCAGAGGGGAGGATCACAGTGTTACACACCACTAATCATACAAATAGGAAGAATCACACGCTGCTAATCTGTACACACACACACACACACACACACCGAGTCATAAGTTTAAAAGATCAAAGAGTTAAATGGAGGGACACATTCAAAGCCAGACCTTGTGGCGGCACAGTCCCACTCAGTTCTCTAAAATAAACCCTAAAAAACGTTGATCCAGGGCACAAATAAGATTTGACAGGATGCTTAAATTTAATTTTATCCCTCATCATTAATTCACATGTGACTGTAAAATCCGATACCCTGAGGAAGCATTTCTACAGAAGAGTAATTCATCTCCACCAGCTCCAAAAGCAAATACATTTATTCTACAACATCATCACAAAAATATGTGTAAAGGTAAACTACAGCTTCTAATGTCTGAATGCATTGTTGGGATGAACCAAGCCATCTCACTTTGGGGTATAGAAAAACCAAACTGGTGTGAAAATGTGACTGCTTGGATTCAGTCAGCTGCCAGGTCCAAATTACAAAGCACTGCACAAATCCTAATTATGGGAGCAGATGCACAATTATTCCCATAATTTATGATGATTAAGTTTAAGATCAGAGAGGCCAAAAGCCATCAAGCACCATTATTCCAAATTTATAGTCATCTTCTCAGAACTATCAAGAAACCTACATAAAATAATTTCCCATAAATGATATGGCTTTTGTGACTGCCAAAACCTTAACGGTCAGCTTCCTGTGGTCATGTAAGGACAGCATGCTGGTGGAGATGCAGAGAGTCACCAGGTTCATTCCCACCAGAAAGGAAAACTTACATACATAGGTGGATGTGCACCCAAAGAGGCAACTATTGCTGCTAATTAGATGGTTTGTCGTTAAATGGATGAGGTGTCGCATAAGCTCCACTAGCAGTGGTAGCATTTGTTGTTGATGGCAGTAGGTAACAAACATGTGGGAGGGACCAAGGTCACGTAAATGGATATTCACGAGTCATGAAATAAAGATTTGAATTAAAGATGGACATGGCCTTATACATGTTATTTCTGTCCAGTTTTATGAGAACCATTGTTTAGAAGGTCTTTATAAACACAATGGTAAGAGGGCTGTCACATATGTTGCCCTCTCAAACACTTTCACACACACACACAGCAGAGGGCTTTCTGCTATCACACACATTCAGACACAAGCAACGTTAAACACAGTGTCATGGAGTTACAAGAACATTTAGGAATGCCTTCAGACGAGGCCCGACTCTCAGATTGGTCCTCGTCTTGCTCTTCATCCTGAACCTGCCACAGGTTGAAGTTTGCATCTTTCAAGCTCCAGCAAGCCGTAGCAGGGGTGAGACTATCTGGAAACCTTGTGATTGCATTATGATGGAGACAAATGGAAGGCTTTTAAATCAGAAAATGACTATTGGGCATCTTTACCACCTCTACAATACTTCTTCTACACACCCCGACTCCCAAGCATAAATGTTATATTTGACAACATGTTTCACAATAATGACATAAGAGCAACCAGAAATAGAGGAGTGCCTTTAGCAGTAAACTTTTAGTAAATTAATACAAACATTAGCATAAAACTGCTCATTCGTCTGTGATGAAGCAGTTATATTGACATTAGATCCTAAAGCACAGCGTCACAGTCACACCATCCTTCCTGACTTTGGCTGGTCTCCTTCACCGCATCAACAGAATATCTTCAAGATGAGATTTCTTGGCTCCAAATTGTGCAGCATTGCAAAATAGGCAGACTGTAGGCAGACTGAATATGATGCAAATCTTTGTTTTGCAACAGAGAGTTGCAAAGTTGGGAGGAATCCTTGCTAAATATTTTAGTTTAGCATCATGAAATAAAAACGTTTGTCACAAAAGCTCCACAAATTGCCCACACGCTTCTCAAACAGGAAAAAAGACGAGTTTTCCTTTGATGCTGACTCACTGTCCTTTGCATTATTTAGCAATTCTTCTAACTTTTATCTTTTAATTATAATATACAAGTCATTTAAAAATAAAATATTTAATAGTATGCACGATGCGCAGTTGGTGAGCACTGTGGCCTCATAGCAAGAAGGTTGCTGGTTTGAGCCTTGGCTGGGGGGAGGTCCAAACAGTGGCCTTTCTGTGTGGAGTTTGCATGTTCTCTCCGTGTTAGCGTGGGTTCTCTCCGTGTTAGCGTGGGTTCT
>JBAMHV010000021.1:21625271-21637670 GCA_037177535.1 Pseudomugil gertrudae
CCTCCCTCCATTCTGAAGAATATAATAGGTTCACACATTCTCAGAAAGTACCATGCACCCCTGAACACACACGTCAACGTGGCCACCTCATGATCTCAGCATGTGACGATATAAACCAACGACCGCCATGTTTCTATGAACACAGGGGCTGTGCACCCTATGCTCTAACCCCTCGTTCACTACATAGGGCCACACTACCATGGTGCCCTCGTTCTGCTGGTGATTCAGACATGAAGCCCACTACTTTCACGCTGTCCTACATCATGTCATAGTTACAGCTGGTAGTTGCAACTCCAAATCTGACACAACGTCGTGTAAAAATGTTTTATTTCATGTTATTCTTCATTCTTTGTTTGCATCATATCTACTAAAATTGAATAAAAATTATTGGTCCAGTTTTTTTGTTTTTTCTTTGATGTCCATGTCATAGCTCTGGCCTGCAATGCATTGTGGTTTATATTATCCCATCTCGTGACCATCCATGCTCACTACTTTTCCAAGATGCTATATAACGTACCATTAGCTGCAAACCCCGTCCACTCAGTCTTCATGGATGCTCTTACACACTTAAAAGCACTTGTAGTCCTCTACAGCCTTACATGCTCCAGTTTATTTACTAATCCATTATTGTGTTGGATACTGGAAGGATACAGGTCCCACACAGATACAGATATGTCCTTCGTTGTTCTTAGAGTCACACCATGGCGTCATGCTCACTGGCTTCATGCAAACAGGTGTTTCTTCTTAACCCCTTCATACATGGTGCTGCAACAAATCACTTCCTATCCATTTTTTAATCACTTATTTTATTTTATTTTTGCTTTAATTTATTATTGATGCAATTTTTTTTAATATATTTTAAATAAATTTTAGTTTAATATTTATTTAATATTTAAATGTACTTATTTTTATCCTTTTATTTATTTGTGTGTGTTGGGTGTTTTCATGCATTTATAATGTTTTAGATTATTTTTAGCATGGATTATTATAGACATGCTCGAAAATGGACTTATTTATTCCATAAATACATATTGAAGCATCAGAGCATGGGATGTTCATACTAATTAAACTCTCCCCATGGCGCTTGGTAGTGGCACATTCATTGTGGATACTGTGTAAGCACTCTTCAGACTCTCCAGAAAGCAGCTGAGATGTTTTACTGTAAAATTCTTCATCTGCAGCATCACAACTATCCTTCCTCCTCCATCTGTTCCAATCTGTCCTTTAAGTCAGACTGAGAACACCTTCAGACACCTCAGCACCGATTAATCCTCCTCATAAAGATCCCACTTTCACTGCTGACACCTGACCTCTAAATTAGGAGCTTGCACGGATTTCAAGCAGAAGAAATATTCCAACATACAGGCAGGTCTCTGGGATTTCCTCTTCCTTTCCTCTTATTTTCTCTATACTGGACTACATCACCAGTGCTTCATTCTTCTTCATAGCAAATTGGGATTTATTAACATGCTAATCTGACCCGACCCACCATTTTCTGTTTCTTCAATAGGTGATGCTATATTCTAGCCACTTTCCCACATGTACTAGCAGTATGCAGTATTGTCTAAATCTTAGCTACAGCATGCAAAGTATAGCAAAGATAGCAGCATTTGCAGTTTCCAGATTTTGTCCTAGTTAGGAAAAACCTCCAGTGTGCATCTGGCTGGTTAATTGTTTATATTGTGTGGACTGTATGGCAACCATTACTCAGGAGCTGTATAAAATGGGACTTTTTGTTATGCTGCAGTTTAACTTTTAAAAAGAAGAGCAGAAATCCATTTGTGGCCTTACCACAAAGAATCCTGACAGCTACAAGCAGGCTTCAGGAGTTTACAGCCAAACTAAAGCCCTGCAAATTAACCTCTTATTTTATGACACGATATTGTAAAATCTTTAATATTTTACTTCTCCTGTATGTAAATAATGATAAAAAGTGATTTTAAATGTTACAGCTCCACACTGTAGGATGCACTGACTGATCCCCAACAGAAGCAAATGCCAGTGTGCGTTTAAAGTAACATTTGTCCAAAAATAAGATCATTTTCATTAATTATGTGTGCAAACACAATGCATTTGAAATAACAGGTGAAATTAAATAGCCTGCTGCATCAGTATAAACATGAAACATCTGCCAAGGCCACTTTAATTTTAAGCCTTGACACATTTCAGGGTCTTCAATGAAAACAGAGTTCAAAGTGTAAAAACTGCCTTATTTACTATCTTTAGCACTCACGCTGCTCATACTAGTCAATATCTACTGTAATAATTGATTGCTGGAATCATTTTGATTCAGGAAAGCATCCAACTGATTTTAATTATTGATTAATAACTACAGTTTCTAAATTCTAAATCACAGATTTGCTGGTTTCAAGCCAGAGTCTACAAATTTCCTGCGTTACTAAATAAAACTCTGCAGAAACTCAAGGTACCAATTGGTTTATATTAAAAGTTAAGATGGAAATTTACCGATCTGAGAAATTCTCTTCCTCCCTTCATTAGAAGGACGGGAGTGTGTAGGAGTGAAATATGCTTAGGGTCAGTCGCCTCGAAACCACTGCAGTCTGAAACTCTTCTGCTTCACAGACATTTCTAAAGGTGGAGAGTCAAACATGTGGCCCTGGGCCCGAAACTGGCCCGCCAGTGGGTCTGATCAGGCCTGCAGGATGATTTAAATGTAAAAAATGACATAAAACCATCAAAGAACAAACCAGTGTGGAACTAGAAGCCATTTTAACATTTTTTGCAGCGATTGTAGACATCAATTTTGACTTAGATGCTCTAATGGCGAAGCAGTGATCTGCCCATGGCAAAAACTTCTTTAAACACTCCTGGATTCAGCTGGTGAAGCAGATCACCCCTAAAAACTAGGTTCCCCATTTGAGAGAATTTCTGAATATATCAAAATCCACCCATAATGTTTTGAGCCAGGTTGCTGACAGACAAACCAGCGCCACCGAATACCCGACTTTCGCCCCAGCAGAGGTGAAGACTAACCTGCTTCTGTCGGAGGTGCACCTACAGGAAAAAGTTGGGTCAGGGAGCTGAAACCTGGCGGTTCGGAACATGAAAGGGTTTTAGATGTAACTGAAAAGCATTAAATACACATGGCAACAACAACAGGCAGGCAAATAAACCGGAAGTCATTGTGATGTCACATAACTGGCATGGCTGTTGTTTCAGTGTGGTGTAGCTTCAAAGCACGCCGTATTCTTACTACAACCCACTGCTCCATGCAGTTCATCCACTTCAGGACAGCAAAGGAAAGGATTATCATTCTCTTTGTGCCTTTCAGCCTCACTAACGCTTATTCCTGTAACATTTCATCACTTCCTTGTGGCTGCGCAGTACCACCAAACCAGGAAGAGACAGCTTCACCTCTCCACCGGCTCCTCTTTCAACCTGCAGTTTCCAAAACACATCCAGTAGATTTCAAACCATAGCACAAAAATGTATGCCCCATCTGTTAATCACACCCCCTCCTTCCCTTCTGTCTGTCCTTTCACCAGTTTTCTCTCTCTTCTCACCTCACCCCCACCCCACCACCACTCTGCTGCGACTCCGTTAGACTATCAGTCTCTGCCGGGCTTAGCAGCTCGTTCCTAATCAGCTTACTGCCAATGAGACTAAGCCTGAGCTGAGAAGGCGATTGAAGGAGGCCGTTTAGCCACTGGCTGACAACTAGTAATAGCTGGAGCAGAAAGGAGAGGATGGGGGTTCAATGAAACTTAGCAGGAAGGGGGAACACCACAAGAAATGAAGCTCATATATCATCTGTGGTTTTAGGAATGAAGGAGAACTTGAATGAAGATAAAAACAGACAAAGAGGAAGTATTTCAGTGTTGGGGTGTCACGTTTTGTGGTACCACAGGAAAACGCTTCAGCGTCTACGCTTTGCTGTGGCCCCATGTGGCCACAAACTACCACAACACTATCAACTCTCTTCGTGTCAACATTTTCTTTTTTTCTGTATAATGTGGGTGAGCCATGGATAAAATGGAGATGTTTTCCAAATGGCCCAGTTTTAGACAACCCCCCCCCACCTTCCCCCTGAAATTCCAGGCCTGGCTGCTCCATTAGTTACAGTGAGCTCGAGAACAAAGGTCTGGCGGTTGAAAGGCGTTTGGAGGCTGCAGAGGGAACTCTGATGTCACTGCTAGCAGAGCCGGATGTCCACAATCAAAAAGATGCTGTCATGTCTCAGTGCTTCATGAGAAATGGGCTTTTCTGAGGGGTGTGTGTGTGTATGCGTGTGCATGAGTGTTTCACGTCTTAAAGACCTCGGATATATATAAATAGTTTTTTTATGGGCTTATCAGCCTTTGGGCAAGTACTAAAATGTGTGTGGTGGTCATGGTATCAGTACCCCGATTACGACGCTCACTATAAAAAAAGTAATGGAGAGTTCATGCAGAGTTAAAATTTGATCTCATTGAGCCGTAACATCATGCAGGATGCCTCTTTTAGGACAACTTTTATAACGAGGTTTCTCTCCTGACAAACACTGGAACTCAACTTAGCACTCAGCAAAAATAGCAACTTACAATTAAATGAAAAAAATGGCTATTTTAACATGTTTCTAGTTTTGTTCTGCCTAAAGGTTTTTAACTTTGGCCATGTTGAAAACTGGGAAACATTAAGGATTTTGAGGCATTTATTGGTATTTGCAAGTATATTTTGGTTCATCTACCATGAATCATTCCTTTTTTAACCAAAGTGAGCGTGTACTGACTGTCTGCCTTATGTAATCACGCACAGGTGCAGTACACTGTAAAACATAGAAGAGGAAGCTGACGGGTCCATTTAGCAAACAGAAATGATTCCAGCTCATTTAGCTTCCAAATAAGCAGCTAGGTTTTGTTACTTCAAAGTAAAAGTTTAACCAAATCACAAATATGTGCAGTCACATGGAGGGTGTCAGAGACTGCATGTGCTGGGTGGGTTAGCAGCATCTCCAAACCCTGCATCTCGTCCATCTGTCGGCCACCCTCCACCAACATTCAGCGGCTCACTGGCCATGAATTTTGGGTGGGTGGGGCAGAGCTAAGGCCTAAAGAGAAGAAAACCACAGAGAAATTACACACCCTCCCTTAACACAGCTGGTTGCTTAACTAGAAAAACATCCACAAAGAACGTGTGCCTGGTAGGAAAACGACACCAAATGTAAAATCCAAACTTTATTTCCCATTTCCTTTCAGGGTTTTAATTGCATACAAAGAAAAACACCTGCTTCAACAGGTTGAAAAAAAAAAACATCGGAAACATGTATTTCCCTCCGGCAGCTCCCTGGCAAGCCTTGGGGAAATAGTGGCAGGAACAACATCTGGCCAGAAAACTGCTGACTTCTGCAGTTTCCCCTCCAGCGCGAGCTCCGTCTGTGGGTCTGATTTACATTTTTGTAAAACCAACACAGAGTAAAACAGTTGTCCCGACTGCCCTTCCTCTGAGTGGTGGAGGACTGGAGCAATGAATTTTCCTTTTGCCTTCTTTTGTTCCTAATTTTAAAAAACTCACAAGTTCTCCAGGAATTGTAAAATAAAAACCTTGAACTGAAAAAGAAGAGATGAAAGAGCCAAGAAGTGTAAAGGAGGAGAAAGGAAACATCACTGGAGGGCAATTATCTGGGCTATTTCTGGAAGACTGCTTTTTCAGCCTCCAGTAAGGATGGCGGGAACAGGGAGGGTCTGTTTGGCAGCTGGCTGAAGGAGGTGGGGAGACACTGGGAGGGGATGAAAACAGAAACAGGGAGAAGTGAATGTGTGCATGGTACATTTGAACCTAAAGACCGTCCCATTATAGCAAGTACAGCAGCAGTTTGGTGTCCCTAAAGGGACGAGTCTTCCAGACTTACAGAGCAAAACTAGTGGGTGGAGTGAGGAGTAAAGAGGGAAACAAGAGGGCATAAAGACAAGATAAGAGACTGAAGAGAGACAAGCTGAGGTCTGACGCCACAGATAAGAGACGCAGTCTGCGACCGCCTGAATTAGTTTAAAGAAATCTGAGCAAAAACTAAGTGCATGGACTCAGGATGACCGGATACAGCAGATTATTCCAGTTCAGAAAGATAATCTGGCATGGACTGTAGATTTAAAACCTCAGATCAGCAGCGGGTCCGTTCTGTGGAGTGGGATGGGTTTGCTACTGGTTTAGGTTTACAGCAGCTTTATAGGACAGCACATAAAAACTGGACACAAACAGCAGCAATAAAGTATTTCTATTGTACAACCTAATTAGCTTTCCACAATAGGAGAACATCCGGTTGCAGCACCACAGTGGAGCATCCAGTTTACACATCCAGTTCATAGTTCTACATCCCAGTTTCCACCAGTGGACCCGGGTCAGTGAGCATTTTGTTACATTTTCACAGATGAACCAGGGAACACAACAGAGATAAGGGTTTATGTACCACATCTGGAAATGCTTCAGTTATGAGACACTGTGACGTCATGGCAACGGGATGCCTCTCTGAATTACAGTGGATCAGGAGGAACCACAGAGAATGATGAACGTCCAGCAGTTTGTGTTCTTTATTTTTGGCACGTGGCTTTTAAACAACCAAACAGCCTTCGTATATATTTAAACACACCACTGTTCCCATTTGTTCTCATTGCAGAGTTGCACAGGACATGACGCTTCATGACCAAACAACAGACTGCAGCGTGTCACGCTGCAGCTTTTAGGTTTGGATCGCTATGACTGGAACCCCACGAAGGGTCCCGAAAAACTAGGACAGCTCTGATGGTAATTCTGCCAAAGAAAAAAAGCATTCAGGCTGTCACATAATGTGCAGAGCTAGTTAGTAGAAATGGGGCTCATTAGCAGTTTAACTGAGGATACAGAAAACCATAGAAGCCAAGATGCACGCCATCTTTGAACTGTACAAAATGCATTTCCCTGACCTGTAAAGACAACAGAAATCCTACTTTCTGCTGCAGGACAGGTAAAGGAGAATGATTCCGTCAAGCTGAGCTGATTACAGATAACAGTTCAGACAGTTTCGTATCAGCTCCTGTACCGTGGTAAAAAACTGTTCAAAACCTTTAAAAATCATAAGTCAAGCAGACATCTAGGGCCTTAACAGCATCATCAGTTCTGCAGCTCGTTTTCACACCCTGCAATTAAACCTGTCTGACTGAAGTGAGGCGGTTTAGAGCATGTTTGTAAAGTGCAAACACTTCAACAGAGATGAAGAGAAAAGATGAAAGAGACAAATGGCAATAGGAGAGGAGGGGTGAGGACAAGAAAGACAAAGAACTCGTTAGCGATTTGCAAAAGCCCAAAGCTTCGAGCGGGCCTGATGGGGCAGAGTGATGCACGAGGCCTTTAGATACCGCTGAAGGCTTTTAACTGGGAGACAGAAGATCAAAATAGAAGACAAAAAAGGCTAAAACATATAGCGAAGTCTAAAGTTTGACTGAAGAAGCCGAGAGAAAGCAGTTATGGTGAAGAAAAAGGAGAGGAGAAGATGAAAGGAACAGATGAGTGGAGGAGGTAACTGTTGAAGGTAGTGATGGAGTGACAGAGCACAGAATACAGCAGGTTCTGAAGGAAAACGGGTTAAACAGGTACACCTCATTAAATAGCAGGAGGATGTTAATTATGGATCCACACATGTAGATACACACCCACACACACACACACGTAGATACCATCCTCAGACCATCATTCTGCTGTCATGATCCTGGACATGACAGGTTAAAAAAATCCCAACAAAGCAACCATTATTAAACAAAGGTATAACTACCGTTTATCCTGTAAGACATTATGGGAATAAGACAAAACGCTGCCATCAGGAAGATGTGTGTGATTATGAGCATCTGGGGTGGACAGTACCGGATGGACACCACTACCCTGCAGAGCTAAATAAATAACAGAGCTGCCTTAAATAAGGCGATGCTGAATGAAAAGCAGGTGTGTTAAAGTCCAGAGAAAGTCAAAGACAGATTATTTTCATTGTTTTGGAGATTATCTGAGATTATTGGCTCCGTCTTTTTGCTAATCTGATAAAGAATTTATCCGTTTTGGGGGAAGAAAATGCTAATTGTTGAGCTTTTGTCTGAAGGAGAGAACTGGTTATTTATTTGAGTAAGAGAGGAAAAGCAGAAAGGACACAGATAACCGGTCTGTGAGAGAAAGGGAGCAGCTTGAATATAAAAATGCTATAATGGAGGATTTGGATCACTGTCATTATGTGTGAAACTGGGAAAGAAATAAAAATTTCCATAAAAAATTTGTATTTTTCTATTTGAATGATGTGCTGCAGTAAAATTTTGGAAATTGTGCATTGGTTTTATTTAACCTGCGAGCTGTGGGGTCTGCGTTCACATGCTGGTATCAGTGCTGCTCCCATCACATGCAGAGCTGGAAGATCAGCATTACTGGACGTGCACTTTTATTTGTGCTGTTCGGGACAACGTTTAAGATTACAAACAGACCTCGAAGCACTCCGATACTTGTTTTAATTTCAATTACCATGGCAACGATGAAAACTCTGAAACACTGAGGGCAGCTCATTATCATCAAAGAAGCGTGTTGAGTTTCCAGAAGCCGAGTCCTGGGCATACAGAGGACACATCTGTCTCCAGATGTTTCTGATCTGTGGCTGCTGCCTTGGCCTGGCTCTTCTAACCTGTTAAAGCACCACAAACACAAAGTGCTGGCTTAAATGTGGAATTTCTCATGGAAAGCATCTTGTGATCATTTGTTATCGTAACTATGTCCATAAAGCTAAATTCATATGAGGATCACCATTAATGGCTGCGGGGCTGTAAAACAGCCACTAATGAAAAGCTATTTGTTGCAGATATAATAAATATGCAATCTGTGTTCTGGGGCCTCATTTATAAAGCTGTTGTACATACAAAAAAACGGCGTACGTCAAATATAGTTAACTTTTGGCATTTATAAAAACACGACTTTGCAGGAGAATGTCCCTATCTCCACGCAAACTATGACCAGGTGTACACACATATGGGAAAACAGGAAACGGCGACACCAACGGTAGAAGAAAGAAACCAATGTGAAAGATGAGACATTTGTGCAAAATCAGGTATAAACTGTCATAAGTGTCAATGACATTGATACTCTACCACAAAAATATCTGAATTCACAACAGAAATGTTGTTAATAAGAACGTCAACTACTAGAATACGTTGTGTCATTGTGACATAAAGCAGGTCTGCATGTTATGAAGCCACTTCACACAGATAATCGGATGATCAGTATGCGGCCATACACATTATGTTCTAGATTCATATAAATAAAATGACATGTTGCTGTGTAAATGTGCTCATCAGTGAGTGATCAGGATATTTCCACCACTTGCAGATACAGACATTCAAGTGATGGTTGGATATAAAATATATCTCAATGTGTAAAGATCCACAATGTTTAAGCTGTTCCTGCTGGAGGACATAGCGCATAGAAGCCTCTATAATGAGTGAATTTTCACAGATAATGATCGGCTCGGTTCCGACTGCCCCGTGCTGTGTTTCAGGAGGGACCACGCTGTGCCAGTCCCTCTGCAAGTGCTAAAAACCGGCATCTTCAAAGGGATCTGGCTGATCGGGCTGCTCGCTACTTTTTCCAGCACAGAGGAACGAAACTACGTGTACCACAGCCAGACACAGTGGTGGAGCATCGTGCTGATGAAGGGCAGGTGCTACAACACGAGAATGTGCCACGACTACCAAAAGACAAGAGATGTCCCTGTCCTCAAACCCGTCCCCTCATATAGAACCACATGCAACAGCTTTACTCAGCGTGTAGAAGTGATGCAACACAAGATGTGGAGAATTCTGTTTTATTTACAAGTTTTTGATTTAGTGTAATTTCTGCCAGGACGTCTTTATTTCTCCCCACCTCCTACACCTCCTCCTTTATGGTGCTGATTGTGTCTCTGCTAGGACACGGCTGCTGGAGGCGGACGAAGCGCTGTAGATTCCCTGTCCTCAGCATGTCCAACCAACTGCAGCACTACAAACTCAGCAGGGACACACAGGAACTACAATATTTTAACAGTAAAATTGGAGTCCGAGACGTCTCATTGTGTCCATGTTCGTTTTTTAATCTGAAACAAAGGAATAAATCACCTGCAACATCGTCCGGTGCATTTGGTTCCAGCATGGACTCACAGCTTCTAAACTGGGAGCAGCAGTGAGGCTGTGAGCGTCTTCCATGGCGTGCACGATGTGCTTTTCACTCCACATTAATGTCTGACCACTTCTTTTATCTTTCTAGAACTGTCCGGTCATCTGATGAGACACGTTGACAGCACCTGTTACCTGCTGACGCTCGACGCTCCTCACTGTCTCTGGTGGTTTTGGTGATGTTTATTTTGTTTCCACCAAATAAAATATTTTTATATTTTATGTTCTGTCCAAATTTCTACCTCACATTGCAGAAAATCCATATTTTCTGCTTTTTTGTCCAGCTGAGCCATCACAGAAACAGGAAAATTAATATTAATCAGGGGCGTCCACCTGACCTTTTATAGCCAAAATGTAGGCGTGACAAGACGCTCCTGTACGTGCACCAAATTTAGTGTCGTCGCAATTTGTAAACAGAAACAAGCGTGAGACGTGTGTATGCACTGTTTTATAAATAAATAAGTAAATGTGCGCAGCACGTCCCGTTTTCTGTATGTACGCCACCTGTAGGCATCTTTGCTACGCAGCGTTTTATAAATAAGGCCCCTGGTCTGTGGGGCAAAGCAACCTGAAGGACACAAAACCTTTCAGAGTTATATAACCATATGTGTGACAAAGTTCAAGTGTACAATGGAGAAAAAGATAATAGGAGGATAACGATAGAAAAACTTCAGACTGAAGTAAAGCAAAACCTCAAGTGTACGAAGGCGAAGCCCAGAGCATCAGGAGCAGCCAGGAGCACAGAGAGGGAGGGAAGGAGCAGCACAATGCCTTAGTATGAACCCCTCAGCGAGGCCTCGAAACAAGTCACAATGGCTGCTCTGTCAGCAGGCCTCCTGCACTCTTCTCGGTCTTCCCAGCACCAGCCCTCTCCTCTTTCTCAATAAGCAGCACAACAACCTTTTCAGGGGCTGAATCAACGGTCCACTCCTCAACGGCCGGGCTCAAAGAGACCACTCTGAGCGCAACGGCGGCTGTTTGAGATGAATTTTCTCCTTTATCTGCCTTTCCCAGTCCAGAGCCACAACCAACGCGTTAGAACTAGAGGGGGTGTTTCTTGTTTCTAATATTTTAGCAGGAGAAACATCAAGGGTTGAAAACGTTGTTGCACATTCAATGTAGCAAAGTGCAGCATTCAGCAATTTTAGGATAAATGGATGGAGCCGTCCATTCAGGAAAAAACAAAGCATGGTATGAATCATTCATTGTAAAGACAGAGAAGGACTTCTAAAAAATTTATACAAGTGCAACATTTCAGGAAAGAGCATCCATTCTTAAAAACACGAGACGGGGATTTTCCCGTGAAGCTCCTCTTTGAAGAGATCAAAGCTGGAAAAGATCTTTCATTCATGGAGATCCTGCCTCTGAGGAGGAGAGCTGCCATCGCAGGAGCCATTAGCCAACTGGAGCAGCTCAAATGCTCAAATGTTTGTCATACAAACAATTTAGTGCCAGATATGCTTTCTGGAACATGCTTCCCACCAACAAAACAGATTTTCTACCAAAGACTGTGAAAATCGGTTTGCAAGCCATCCTACATGCTTCTACTTCAGATCACAGTTGCAATGTGTGAACAAAAAGGCTTTAGAGAACTGTTCAGGAAACGCCCCATAAAAAGACATAGTCCAGTTTGGAACCAACTTGTTGCAACAAACCCAGATGAAGGACTTGGGTTTTCAAAGGGTTGAAGTGTGTTTTAACATGTTGAACATTTGATGGCCATCTCAAGAAGAGGGAGTGCATCAAAGAAAAGTTGTTGGATGTTCTTACACTTGAATCTGCATGCACGTGATACAGCCGATTACATACAAACGCTCCAGTGTATGGTTTTAATGTCACATTGAAGTTTCTCTTGCGTGCGTACTGCTTTACGTGCGCTCTTACGCACGCTTTATGCTCATGCTTTATGCTCATGCTTTACGCATGCTTTACACACGCTTTATGCTCGTGTTACGCACGCTTTATGCTCATGCTTTATGCTCATGCTTTACGCATGCTTTACACACGCTTTATGCGCGTGTTACGCACGCTTTATTCTTGTATTAGGCACACTTTAGGCTTGCTTTACGCACACTTTAGGCTCACTTTATGCACGCTTTAGGCTCACTTTATGCACGCTTTACGCACGCTTTACGTATGCTTTAGGCTGGCTTTATGCTCACTTTACACACGCTTTAGGCTCACTTTATGCACGCTTTAGGCTCACTTTATGCACGATTTACGTATGATTTAGGCTGGCTTTATGCTCACTTTA
>JBAMHV010000021.1:21647950-21659908 GCA_037177535.1 Pseudomugil gertrudae
TGTTGGTTAAGAGTGTTTGTGTAAGTGTGTGTGCTGCCGGACACTTGAATTTCTCCCTTGGAGATTAATAAAGTTTTTTTTATCTCTATCTGGTTTAACACCCGGCCCCTGTACTAGCCTATGGGCCGGGGGGCTGGGGGACATCACATGATGCACTCAGCTCCACTCTGCCATCTTTACTGTCCACGTAGAGACATCCCACATTGTTGTCATCATTAGTGTGTGTTTCTCTTCTTTCTCAGCAGGTATTCATGGCTTATAGAGATGCTGCTGTTCTGTGGTTGACCTAAGGTGTGATCGGATCTGTTGGTTTCCTACACTTATAAATCATTTTTATAAACTGGTTAATATGAATAGTTATAAACTGGACTTGATTACAAAACTGACGTTTTTAATTGGATTACAGACTGAACTGGACTGTGCCTGTAAATGTGTCATAAACTGACGCTTTGCAATTCAAAGCTAAAAGCGGCCTGGAATTTGTTTAAGTCTCATAAATACATGTTTCATTTTTATTTTCAGCCACACTGCTTTGACTTCCTGCTCTGATACTTTGTCTTCATCCTAGTTCTACCTGTATAATTCTCTTTTACAAACTGTTTTTCTTTTATTTTAATGACTGTCACACACTGCACATGGTAGCTTGTTTAACTCGTGAGAATGTTTCCGGTCAGTCAGCACATTAAACTCGTAAGAAACTCTAAACTAAATATTAGAGAGATACTTGTTTAACTCAATGGATGCCAGATCCTGCTTTTGACAACTTTTTGAATCCAAACATTCGCTGCCAAAGAAATCAAAAGATGTATTTTGCTGCTTCTGTATATGAAAAGCAGATTTGGTCAGGGTTGTGTGTGAAACATTATGCATATGCTATGCTCCTGCTATATGCTATGCATCAAAAGATGAGCCAAAGTGCACAAACTAGCAACAGCAAGGGTCTCTGCTTAAAGGGGACACATCACGCTGCAAAATCCACTTTTTACCCCTTAAATCCATGTTTTTGTGCACTTTTAAGTGTTTAGGAATGCAGAAAATGAAAATGTATTCCCTCCTGATGCTGCACATATATCTTTATATTCTTTGTGGTCATATTTTTCAGTCTGTTTGATTTTTTTCTATTCCCTCTATCCAGGAATGGGCAACACAGGTCATCGAGGGCCGCAGTTCTGCAAGATTTTCCCGGCTGCAACACACCTGATCCACATCAGACTTAGACTTGTGCAGAGCTTCACATCAAACTCAAGTTTGCCAAATACTGATTTGACTCAGGTGTGTTTCAGCAGGTACATTCCTAACACCTGCAGGACTGCGGCCCAGAGGACCGGAGTAACCCATCCTATCCCTACAGGATACCAGTAATGATGGCATGAAAGATACATTGCAGGACTGGTCCTTCTCAGCCTCCGTAGAAATGTGTCAGGTCAAAGTTGACTTTTTATTTAGAGATTTGTGTGCATTATCAAACATCAGTGACCTTCTGAATCCGGCTAAAAAGGCTAAATATGACAAACAACATTTCATTTTATTTTTTTTTCTGATTAAATAAAAAAATGTTTCAGATGCATTTAAAACTCAGCATAAGTAGTTCAGATGTTAAAGAATTGAACGTCTCTATTGGACAGCGGCTACGTACCAGCTCGATCTCGCTGTCATCTATCCCACTCAGGTCCAGCTCCCCGCTGTCAGCGGCACCATCTGTCATGGAGACAACCAGAACAGACACGCTCACACAAACTGCTGTAATGCACATTTTCACTGCAGCATTCCCATCCCAGGAGGGCGAGGCAGGAAACGCCTGCTTGTGCACAACACCCCTCCACCCATCTCCTCCTGGTGGAAACAGTGGAACATCAAACCTTCATCAGGGGTTAATCGGCAAATAAAACACACTGTGACTTCTGATAAGACCTTAATAGGCTTAACTGGCATTTAAGCGGCTCTACCTCACACTTTCTTTTTAATTACAATTACAGTGTGGAAACAAGTAAATGCTGAAGCAGCGATGTGTATTTTTCTACCCGCATCTCTACGAGATGGAGCTGAAACGACATTTTAACACAATGATGAAAGCACCTAGAATCCAGATAGTCATACCGTTCAGTTTTAGGGAGAAATGTTCAAAGAAAAAGGAGACTGACTTTGATAAGAGGAAACAAAGGATTTTTCGTCTCCGTGAGAAGGGAGTGGGCGCTGGCTTTGACAGTAAAGCTTCAATGGAAACTCAACAGCTTTGCTTCTGTAAGATTCTCCACCTTGATTAGTCGTTTGGAAACAGTGCAACTGTTCTGCAGCCTGCAGAAATCAAACAGTCAATCAAAGCAGCAAAAATGGAAAGAAGTGTTTTAAATAGGCGGCGGGGGTCACGTTTATGTGAGTCATTTCGCTTCATTCAGCTTTCTGTCTGACATTTTCACAAATGGGGGTGCAGGGCCCTGCATCCTGAAGTTCAAACTCCCCGCCGGGCGGTAGCTTCAAAGCTGCACCACCCGAGTCAACAGGCAGCTTTCCTGATTCATTACGGGAGGCAGGTGCCTCTACACCCATCCTCAGACAGAAAAAGCTGCATTCGCTGCACAACTAAAGAGGCTGCTGAGGATTAATCGAGTCAGTCATTTGAGTTCACTTAGGAGATTGCAGCCTCCTTAAAAAAGAAAGCTCTCCAGAGGGAAGAGACAGGTCAGTCGCTATCTGCCAGGCCCAGCCCTCTAAGAACTTCCTCTGCGTGAAGTGTGAGGGCGAGATAACACAGAGACAAGCCCTGGGAGAGATCCAAAGCTCCGGGAGGCAGAGACTCAGAGAGACAAAGAGCTGATAACACCAGTCCAAACCCAGAGAGGGGAGGAGGGGAGGGAGCAATTACAGAGTTATTATTCAGCCGCTGCTTTGATATATCTACACTTGCTAATTTCATCTAACCCATTAAATTGTTCTGGCGTGTACAGAAGAATTAGCAGATCTCAGGTTCAGAAAATCACTTTGATGATTAGTACATTAGGAAGGAAAAGCTATAAATAAGAGATGATTGGAGTCGCCTTTGTTTGGTCTTTTAAATGATGAAGATGGCCGAGGAGGAAAGCAGGGGTGACGCTTGTGTCTTAGATCAACACTGCAATGCATATCCCCAGGGTTAAATAAAGAGTTAATGAGACCTTCACCTGCAGGCTGACAGCAGCCTCTTCCTGTGAATCTAAAGTCTCAAGGTGAACATGAGTTCAAGTTTAAGTGAACCTTTCCAGGAGACTGGATCATGATCTCAGTTTTAAAATTCATCAGTGTGTCTAAAATCCCACCACTCATCCATCACTTGCTGCTTTCTACACAGGAGCAAAATCCTTTAAACAGGATGATCCGTTTCAAGCTGCAACATCTGCAAGAAACGGAACAAGTTTCTGATCTGGATGTTGTAAATCGGTCGCCCTATAAACCCTGCATGCAGGGAAGAGAGTGCAAGCTCAGACCCTACAGGCCTGTATGCAACCACTGTACCCAGGAACTGTTCTGTGGATGGATGACGACTGCACATTTTGATGCAATGCGGATTTCACTGGTAGAAAAAAGCTAACTAACGAGAACATGTACGTGTATTTGGGTCCTGCTTGTGTTTGGGATGGATGAATCGGACTTGACAGGACAAATGAGGAACTGAGGCTGCCAGTCAACATTCCACATCAGTCTGGTCTCACAAATGCTGCATGCTTCTGGAAACATGCTTGCAACTTCCCATGAACACACACCTAAAGCTTGAGACAACCTTCAGAAGAGTTGAGGCCGTTTTGCTGCAAAGGCTGGAGCAACTCCATCTCAACCCACACAGAGAAAATGATCACCTTAATACCGTCTGGTTCCATTAATGTAGTGTACATAATGTTTCATTTGCGTCATAAAATGGTCCAAACATTTAATCCTTAATCACTACCTCGGCTTAATAGAGAAGTGCAGAGTCCATCAGGGCACACCGTACACGTACACCAGCTACATTCTCTCCATCATAACAAGCATGCATAACAAGTTTCTAGAACTGCTTTCTTTCACCTGCATAATATTGTGAAAATTAGGGACATCCTGTCTCAGAGGGACATCCTGTCTCAGAAGGACATCGAGTCACAGAGTGATGCAGAAAAGTTAGTCCATGTCTTTGTTACTTCAAGACTGGACTATTGCAATTCCTCTTTTATATTCTCTCCTAAATATGCCCTGAAAAGTCTCCAGCTGATCCAAAATGCTGCAGTGAGGGTTCTGATGAGAACTAGCAGCAGAGATCATATTTCTCCAGCTTTAGCATCTCTTCATTGGCTCTGAAGAGAGAGCCTTCAGCTATCAGGCTCCTCTCTTATGCAACCAGCTCCCAGTATGGGTACGGGAGGCAGACACCCTCTCTACCTTTAAAATCAAACTTAAAATCTTCCCTTTTAACAAATCTTATAATTAGGAATAGTTTAGCCATAAGTTAGTTATGTAGTCATGGGGACATCCCATAATGCACCGAGCTTTTTTACCTTCTCTGCTTATCTTCCTTGTATTAATAAATGTTATCATGAATCTATTTCTCCTCTTTCTGCAGGTCTTCCTGGATAAAAGCTGCAGTGTGTTATTCTGTCTTTCCTATCCTCTCCATCCAGCCAGATGGCTGCCCTCCCTGAACCGGGTTCTGCTGTATGTTTTGCTTCTTGTTAAAAGGGAGTTTTTCTTCCCACTGTCGCCTCATGCAGCTCAGGATGGGGATTGGATCCAAGTCAAGATTAGATGCAATCTTATGATTTCCCTTATCGAGGCAATCTTGATGAATTGGCTCAATTTGATACCCGTGAAGTGCTCTGAAGTGGCACTATACAAATAAAGTTAATTTGAATTGAATCATAACTGAATCATATACTGCAGAACCACATCATCATCATCGGCTGCACAATGAAAGGTTTATTAAAATGTGACCATATTCCCTGCAGCTTCTTCTATACTGGAGTAGACAATGTATGACATTTTTTACTGTCTTGTAAGCTTCTTTCTCTGATCTCACAGTGGAAACATGTCAGAGAAGACACCAAATTCAATTTCTTTTCAGGAATACAGCTGATCTGTGGAGAAATGAAGGGGTCAGCTAGCAGCAGTTTGATCCATCTGTGAGGTGTTAACTCAATCTCCATGTTCTCTGCTGCTCCTCACAGACAGGTAACCTGACCCCACATTTACCCTTCAGCTCCTCTCCGACTGCTCCACAAACATCCAATAATTCCCTCCCTGCGCAGTCATCTCCTGCATGCTGCTGCGTCCCAGGTGGCAGCGAGTTTGTCTGATGTGGTCAGCAGAATACGACGCTTCGCCGCAGAAGCAGGAGGGGAGCTTACACATGAGACATACAGAACAAGCTGCTGTAGTTTTCATTTCACGTCCACAAAACCCAAAAATGCAAAAAGAAAAAAGTCTCAGACAATGAAAAACAGCTGCCATCTTCATACATTATTACCACAGTTACTGATCCTATAAATACTGTATGTCATAAGCAGCTTGGGGCAGAAAAATGAGGTCAAAATCATCAATTAAGTGCAGCATAAGACTGATAGAACTCCACTGTGCTGCTTGATCAGATCATTATTATTGATCCATCAATATAAAACCTCTGGAAAGCCTCCAGCTGCTGTCATTAAACTGCGTTTCTCTTTCTTTCTCAGCAGGTATCCCAGTTTAGAGTTATGCAGCCTGTTGACCCTTTTCCTTCCTCTCTACCCCCAACCGGTAACGGTACGCCAAAATCACGGTGTGGTTGTACGTTGATTTAAGATCATGGTTCGCTTCCCTTTATGTAAAGAAAAGGAACAGAAGGTAAAACATAAAATTGCTTAGTTTTGGTGGAAACAGGGACACAAATGGCTTTTAAAATGAAAAAAATATGGCATAAACAGAGAAGTGCTCTTTTCTAGGGAGTGAGGGATGTTTCCAGAGAAAAATAAAGACAATTCACCCTAAAATAAATATCAATTCAATCCACAGTTCTCTTATGTCTCTTATATGATTATGTGCATGTCCTGCAAGACAACATATGACCGACTGTAGATTGTGACACATTTTCAGATAAAGTCTGTATTCAAAGTGAAAACCTTTCCATCATTCTTCATGTTTCATCGCGTTATAGTATTCTTACAGTATAATTATTGTAGGGGGGGAATTAAAACACAGCTCTGCACCAGCCCAGCAGACTGCCTCCATCTTTGTCTATTTGCATATTTTACTGGGAAGCTGAAGCGCTTCCAAACAGCAGATTTAATGACAGAAAATTCTCCTTAAACAATGCTCGCTAGCCAGACACTGTAAGTGCAGGACAGTCTTCTGTGTGTTAATTTGCTACGTCTCTATTTTGTAACAAAAAGTACGAACACGTTAACACCCCTAACACCAGGAAATTATTTCCATGAACTGCTTTATATGAATAAACTGGACCAATGTGGATTACAATATGGATTTGTTAGATTATAATCAGACTGTACTGTTTCTGTAAACCTGCCTTGAGATGATTTGCTGTGAAATTACTGCACAAATAAAGCCGAGCTGAACAGAAGTTGTTGTGTAACACTCGTCTGCATTCATTCTTTTGACGAGGCTATGAAACCTGGTCACTGTGATGGGAACGCCGTTCCTCTGAGGGGTTTCCATGTGTCGTAAACAACATTCATATGGAGTCATGTTTTCTAACTGCTGTCAGATGGTGCTTTGCTGATTTGAAACAGTGATTTATAGCTATGCAGCTATGCAAGTGGTTGTAAATAGTTAGGGGGGTTGTCCTGTGTGATAGCACGGGAAGCAGGGGCAGGGTATCTGCAACGTCTTAATAAAACTAAAACAATTCTGCACAACTGATGTTCTGCTTCTTTTAAAAAGTAACTCTCCTGCATAGGCTGCTTCTGTTGTGTCCTAAATCTCCTTAAAACATGTGGTGCAATCCAGCACGTCGTCAATGACAACAGAATAAGCATTTGCAATAAGAAGATCTTGTTTTAACGCATTGCAATTTTATTGCAAATGCCATCAATTATTAAGGTGTGAAGCTAGTTTACTTTCTCCGTTCTATATTTTATCTTCCAAATATTTTGTACTTAAGAAGCTTTTTCATGAGTTTTAACATTAAAGTCATTCAAAAGTCAAAATCAAAACAGGAAGCAGCCCAAAAGCTGAAACTCGCTTCTGATTATTTAAGAGAATGAAGGAACAGAAGTGTTGCAGGAAGGAAGTATATATTCAGTCAGTACTCCAGACAGACAGAAATAAATGAACAGAAGTCTGGGAGGAATGAGAGAACAGAAAAGACCTGACAGAAAGGAAAAAAGAGGCTATAAATGAAGAAGGGTGAGGTTGAAAAAGAAAATGAGCATTAAAGAGGTGTCTTTGCTGCTACCTGATCTAAGGAGGAGAACACTAAAAGATATGGAGAGCAAAATAACAGTTGCGCTGCTGAAATAAAAAAAGAAATGACAGCCAATAACATTATTATACTTCCTGTCAGCTCTTCTCTAGCATCTCTCCATCTCCCTTCCCAAAAGAAAACAAACAGGAAAAGCAAAGACTGAGTGATATGAGGGATAAATGCGGGGTGTAGCCTCAGTGCTGCAGGATCACCCACCATCCATACTTCATCTGCTGATCCTCTCCTAAATATCAGCACCACTCAACCTGACCTGAGCCAGCATAGCAGAGCAGCGTGGGGTAAAATGTTACTTTACATTTCCAAGGTTCCCTTAAAAAAGTCAGTTATCAGATTTAGTTATTAGATCTAGTGCAGAAGCTTAACGCAGTTCTAAAGAGGCTGACTAATCCAGACTAAATGCTAGCTTCCACCAGTGCGGTAGCCGCAGCCTCTGCAGCCAATCACAGCTGTGTTGGAAGCACCTCGTTATGGCTATCCACTAAAAATACCCAGAAAAAACTGCAGACAGTAGAAAGTAGCTACAGAGAAATCCACAGTTTTGGAAGTAGAGTGAGGCTAACATGTTTATTAGATATAAAAACATTCTTTCCCATACACACTGTAAATTCAGTCAAGTAAGCTGTCAGTAAAGTGCCATTAAGTAATACTTAATAAAAAATGTATGATTTTGTGATCCAGCAGATGCAGTTATGCAGACTACCCCCAAAGGCGCTTTACATCTGACCCGCCTGGGTGTGAATTGGCGCCATGTGGAGATCGAACACAACCGCTACACACGAATCTGCAGAAAATTGAGGGTTAGGTTCCCGAGACAGCATTTCATCTGGAAAGCCTGTTGGCAAAACATTGTTCAATGTTATCTTTCATACATGTTCAAATGCAGCACAACATAAAAGGACCTCGTCTCTGCAGCAGGAACACCCCAAGGCTCTGTACTAGTACTCATTGATTTTATAACACACTTTTCATACTGCCTATTTATTCCCTTGTAAAATTGACAGATTTGCTGGTGTCTAATCAGCCAAGCCTTGCTTGCTGAACACAGAGACATATCTGATCTAGAAAATCTGGTCTGTAGAGACTCCAAAGTCTATAACCCGAACTGTGGCAATGGTGACAATGATTGTGAGGACACTGTTTGTGAAAAGAAGAAAATTAATGGTCCTCTCTGCCTAAATAAAGCCAAGACAGTTTTGATGCACTAAGTTAGATATGCAAGGATAGTTGGTAAAGAGCATAAATAACTTTGAATAGCACACATCAGCTGAAGGAAAAAGTGCAAATATGTAAATAATTTCTGCTGTGTTTGCTTCAAACCAGGGCTTGACATATGCAGATGAAAAAAAAAGCTTGGTCACTGGATTTATGTGGTATTTCTACAAATCACCGAGTATAAAAGTCTGTTTTGTGGTTTTGGTTGGCTTTTATGGTGCTATACCTCGATACATTCCTTTTACATAGTTTTGGATTCATATTCTGACAACTGAAAAAAACGTTGTCTGGATGTTGATGATCTCTAAAGGAGCAACAGCAATCCAGGAATTTAACCTCTCCTGCTGCAAGCATGCTAAAAATCTGCACCAGATACTGGGCTAAGTGCCTGAAATGTGAGACAAAAACAGCACCAGGTTTTTAAGTCCGTCTCTGCAGTAGTGAGGTAATACGGCGCCGTGCCAGCTTGCCCCGGAGATACAACCAGCCAAGGCAATAAATAGAGTGAGAGATTCTCGCTGACATGAGCAGGCCAAGTTAGCCCATTATAACATGACCTCTACAACCCTGGAGGAGCCCAGACTGAGCGCACACCCACACAACCACCTGCTCCTCCCTCATCCTCCGCCTCTTCCTCCACCCCAGGCTCAGAATGGAGAGTGGAGGTATAAACATAATGAAAGCTGGGGGACAATGACAGTCTTGGACACACAATAAAGCTCCAGTTGATTATATTTGACAACTATCCTCATGACTGGGAGTGTAACCTTTACTGTGCTGTAGGACACATTCATCATATTCCCTAAAAATCCCAAGAAAGTTTCTGATATGCTCATCTCTGAGCCACAAAGCTCCATTCTTATTAAAACTCCTCACTCTCCATCCATCCAACCCCAAATACACACCAAGTTTTAGTAAGAACCACCAATGTCAGTAATCTTAGTGAAGCAGCGGCCTTACTGAATACATTACTGGCTTCAGCAGAGTATCAGAACTCTGTACAATGCGAAAGCGACGGGTGTCGTGCCAAGCTAGTTATTTCCGACAGAACTTGTATCTCCTAACGCGGAAGTTAATGTTAATGTCTTCATCAAGCTGGATTTCTCCATGTAGACCTCAAATGAACAGCATGCTTGATGCTTAAGTTATTGTTTGGGATTGTTGTTCTGCCAGGTTGCTGATCTGACATTTGAACAGCATATATGTATCGTGATCAGACCTATGTATCACTCGCTCACTTCTTCTTCAGCACACACTAGTAGGATACTGCTCACATATACTAGTAAAATTTGAATTACTAAGTTTCTCTATAGTGTGTACATGATTTCACCATACGAGAATATTTTCAGTATATAATGTGAGGGGTTTTTAGTATGTTATACAAGAGGATTTTAGTATTCTGTGTGAGAGGATTTCAGTAGAGTATATAAAAGAATATTTCAGTATAGTATAAGAGAGATTTTCAGTATATTGTATGAGAGGTTTCACTATGATGCTGAATGACTTTAATTTCACATGTGTCTATGAGAGGGTATTTCTGAATGTCCCAGACGGCCCCTCATAGACATTTGACTGGTTTTTACAACCGGTCACTACGGAAAGAATTTAATTCCTAAACTTACAACTTTGTGCTTCTGACCAATTTTGATGGTACACTAATATTCAATATGAACATTTCTGGATCTGTTGTTGCCCTGCAGCACCCTGAGGCCAAGAAAACGCTCTCTAGCATCCAGGTGCTTCACTGAACAGCAAGAAGAGAGGATCATGAAAAAAGATGAGCAAAGAATAAACATTGGCTGTAACAGTGACTTTTACTGACTGTAGACATCTCAGAGAAGAGACAGGATGAAAATGCTGAACCTACAGTACATGCAATAAGTCAGAAAACCCTAATACTTAACTCATTCGCTGCCAGGGATGTCTCAACGTTTTTAGTGGTTTTACGTGTTCTGTATACAGAGTGCAGATCTTGCTGGGTGCACTCGTAAAACCAACTTCAAAATGCGCTCTTTGAGCGTGCACACTGGGCGTACATTGTGGCCACGCACCCTGCACTACAACTATCCTTGGACAGGAAATTTGAGCTTAAATACTCCAAAACGCCAGCAGTGCACGGCTCTCTGCTAGAGCTGACAGCCAATGAGTTACAACGTAAAAAACAATGAAATGCCAGAATTTATGATACAAAGAAATACTTTATATTGATCGAGAGGACAAAAATTACGCTAAATGTTTAAGAAACTGCATGAATCATGTCAAACAGGGCTCTTATTGGTAAGAGTCATTGTGCATCTCCCATCAAGCATGAGGCTTTATTTTCATCTCCAACACAAAATGTATCATTGTGTTTGTCCTGTTAGTCCTGTTATACTGGCCCAACAGGACATAACTGGCCTGTTCAGAGTAATTATGCCAGAACATCACGTGGTGTCGATGCGCCGGCCTTTATTCATAATACTCTGATTAACAGCTTGTCGTCACATTTTACCTGAAAGGACACTTAGCTCTCTTTGTTTAAGTTTCTTTTTTTCTTTTAAAAAGTCAAACACAAAGTGCTTTGAACATATATCATAAAAGAAAACAGCCATTAGAACAAGTGCTTCATATTTCAAACTAATACAGAGAGAAACCTTCCTGTAACAGACGCTGTGGAGATGGCGGTGACAGCAGAGTCCTTCAGATTCCTGGCACAAAACCTGGTCACATAACAGAAAAACTGTTTTATTGTCTTCATACTGGTTCCCATTTAAACCCAAACTGCTTGCAGATCTGGTCTAAAACAAATGCAACCCATCATGTGATCCCACACCACCATGAGGATGCATAAAGCCTCGGCTCAGAGGGAGACATGGTGAGATGGATGAGGAGGACACATTTGGAATCCAGAGAATGAAGTCAGTAACAAAGGACACCAGACTGCTTCCAGAGGAGGTTTCAGCCAAATGCTGCTTTTGCCACAGAATCAGCTCCTCTGTACCCAACTGCTCTCCATGAAAATATTTACAAACTAAAAAAGGAATCTTGTTTCACATTGCCTTGCTAAATCATCAGTTTGATCACTTATATTCAAGTCCATTTCTGACATCACTGTTGGTATTTGAGCCATTTACAGAAACATATTCATGATCCATTATGTAATCAATGTGGGCTGCAAGTGAAAGGTCTCAGATATAATTAGATTGTAATTACAGTAATATTGGAGAAAGAGTTTTTTTTAATAGGCTCCACGGTGGCGCGGTGTGAGCAGGACTCCAACCGGGATCCTTTCTTTGTGGAGTTTGCATGTTCTCCCCGTGTTAGCGTGGGTTCTCTCCGGGTACTCCGGC
>JBAMHV010000021.1:21667552-21688252 GCA_037177535.1 Pseudomugil gertrudae
CACGTTGGGGATAGGCTGATTGGAGACTCTAAATTGCCCATAGGAGTGAATGTGTGTGTGCATGGTTGTCTGTCTGTCTGTTGGCCCTGGATGGACTGGCGACCTGTCCAGGGTGTACCCCGCCTCTCACCCGTTGACAGCTGGGTTTGGCTCCAGCCCCCCCGCGACCCCGCTCTGGGATTAAGCGGTAGAAAATGGATGGATGGAGTTTTTTAATATATAGCTGTGTCTTTCAGAAGACCCAAGGTAATCAGACAAGCGAGTCAAAAGTTGGCTCATGGGCCGTTTCCTTGTTAGTCAAGCAGGTATATGGTCTGGTGCCGATTCCAGCCAGGACAGCCTCAAAAATAAAAGTCCAGATTAGATGTAATCAAAAACATGCAAACGTCAAAAGTCAATCCAGTTCAGGAAGCAGCGTTATCTGGACAAACTAGTGGTGTGTTACTAACCAACTGCACCACCGTGCAGCCCCGACCCTCTTCTCAGGACCAATTAATGCTTTGTGCTAAACATTTAGCCTTTCATTTATCTTTATGCATGCTCTTCTGCATTTGCTTTTAAATAAAACACTAAATATTAGCCATCTACAGCCAAACACACACACAAACCAACTGTGATGATTATTATTGAGGTGATGAGGTCAGCAAAAGAAGGATCCTGAATAAAGACAGAAAAATGGCTTTTTTATATGGAATTTATCTACCTTTATCTACCTTTAATCAGACTGGTGTGTGTGCCTCCTCCTGTTACAAACAATGGGAAGTTTGGAGAGTCCATTGAGAGAAACACTTGTGTCTAAATGTTTGCATGTTTAGATGCCTGAAAAGAATTCCCTCCCAAATCCCTTTTAAAAGATCTGTCAAGCTAAAAGGACTCCGGATATTTAATCTGTAGCAGGAGCAATGTGAAATGGAGCTTTTTGGTCGCAAATAGCCATTTCTCTTCTGAGCTCATGGAGTCTGACCTGAGCGAAACCCCAGCCAAGAGCCTGAGGGGCTGCTGAGTAAGAGGATAAAAGATGAAGGAGGGTGAGACAGTCAAATGTGCTGTGACGTAGCCGCTGGAGGCTAGCGGTTTCTGCATTTGCCTGCCTGCTAAATGGTAGCTGTCATCTCCCGTCAGGCTGCCTGTGCAAGACGAGACGGCTTCCTCTCGCTTCCCCAGGCCAGAAGACGCACATCATCTCCAATCGCAGCTGACTGCTGTGACGGGCCGTTACAACCATCTCGGCAGAGAGACTGACGGCTAACTGCTGCAGCTCAGACACACACAGCGTGATTTCATATCCACACCACGCCGCTGCTGCAGCTCGGGCTCACATCATACTGACTCACTGAAACACGATGATAGGCTGTCTAAGGAGAGCAGTGTGTGCCTGAAATAAACAGACTGTTGCGCCGGTTCTCTCTCGCATTTCTGCTGAGTATCAGTGACGCCTGTCTCCTTGCAATGTCATCGCCTGTCTGGCCATCCAATCGTGTGGCTCTCCGCCGCAGAGAGGTTCTGTCCACCCGGCCATATGTCTTTTAAGCTGTACTGTACCGCCTCAGGCTCTGCAAACACAGCCAGGCCTGCACAGCTGTCTAAGTAGCAGAACAAACAAATACATGGAGGTAAGAGGTGGTGAAGGGATTATCAGCATGAATAAATAATGAGCCATTCTTACAGGAACAATCTGCTTTTGTTGTTCAACAACTCAATATGGTGACAGATTTAAAACTGTTGCTGACTGAACAAAAGCAGTAAATTATTTATTCATTCAGCAGGTGCTGAGATACATGTGGCCCCGACCCCCACCCTTACATTTATTTCATACGAGTCAATAGGTTTAACTGCAGGGCTGGTACTGTACATACATTACATTAGTTTGATCATCAGAAATTATACCAATTCAATACTGAATGTCTCATATTCAACAACAATTTGGTTTATTTCAGGATCCAGCAACCAATGAGACATTACAGGCTAATTTAATAAAATCCTTTCCATCCAAAGCAATTAAAATATCTTAATCTGATTGTCTTCCTGAGCGAAGACATTAAATCAGGGGTGTCAAACTCAGGTCCTGGAGGGCCGGTATCTCCATGCATCAGGTGTGTTAGTGCAGGTAAACAGCTAAACTTGCTGGATTCCGGCCCTCGAGGACTGGATATTGACACCTCTGGCCTATGTAAACCACACAAATGTGTACAAGTTATTTGTGACTCAGATATGGTTCTAATAAATGTGGTTGCATGGTGGCCTGGGTCCCTGTTGGATCTATTTAATTTGCATCAGGTGTTGAGTGCAGGATTCTGGCACTCAAGGACTGGATCCTTGACACCCCTGCATTAAATGAAGAACAAAATGGCACAACCGCATTCAGACCTCCAGCTTGAACATGTTTGCATCATGGAAAAGAGAAACTACAATAATGATTTCTGCTTGTAGACATTACAGCAGGATTTACCGTGTAACAGTAAACTTCCGTTTACTGGCCAAAATGGGTTTAATATGACCTCTGCCAATAAACCGACACAATCCCGTAAGCCAAGAATTTTAGATTGGTAATGCATAAGCTGATAGGTATGCACCATCTTGGAACTACAGCTGCCGGTAAGGGACAAATAGCACCAGAATAAGAGTGTATTTACCCTGCAAAACAGTGTACACATTTTAAACGCAGAGGGAGAAGATCAGCGAGAGACTTACTACCCTGGTAATTACACGTACACATACAGTTCCACCAGAGGAAGATAACAAGATATCTTTTTGAAATGGGCCAAAAGATAGAATGCACTGAAAGAACTGAATGAGATGCGCGATTTCAGCGTTAGATGAGAGTACTCCTTACGCAAAGTCTCTTTAAGGCAGAATAACAGACCAAACACGCACAGTCTTGTTGGATTTTTTTCATTTAGATCAGTGCTCATTTAGCTGATGTATCAATGAACTGATGCGTCTTGACATCTGTAAATAAGGCTGTTAAAGACAATGCAAGAAGAGAAACTTCCGTTCTGTTCTTCAGGGTTTGGAATTCTCACTGTTCAAGGTGGTGAGAAGGTATGTAAACCAACACATGAGGTAAAGCATAACGCCCCACCCCACCATAGAGGAAGTGGAGACGTATGAAACAGCCGGACGAAAAATAAACTACCATCTGTGTTCTAGACTATATTACAGCCTGTAGATTCTGAACTTGCTGATGCAAAGTCCTAATTATACTACTGTGCTGCAGGTTCAAAATGTTTCAGGCTCCAACAGACTTGATTTAAATAAAATCAGATGTGTTAAAGCAGGGAAACATCAGAAAGTTCCAGGACATGATCCTAGAAGACAGTAGTTTGGCATTGCTGGTATAGTATGTTCTAATCACCTCCAGAGACTGAAAAGATTCATCATTTATCCAGAAACTTTTATCACTGCATTCTTAGTCATTCATGATCAGGGAGCAAAGTCCATGTTCAAACAAGCCCGTGTTTCTCAATTCCAGTCATCAGGGCCCCCTGCCTTGCATGTTCCTACTCCCAACACACCCGACTCAGATTTATAAACCTACCCATAGCATTCACTGCAGCTTCTTAACAAGCCATTCATTTAAGCCAGGTGTGTGAGAGAAGGGGTGTCTTTAACCCAGTGTTTCTTAATTCCGGTCCTCAGGCCCCCCTGCCTGCATGTCTTACGCATGTTCTTATCCAACACCTGACTCAAATTCATGAACCTGTCCATGACATTCTTTACAGCTTGTTAACGAGCCATTCATTGAATTCAGGTGTGCTAACGAAGGGTTGCCTCTAAAACATGCAGGGCAGGGGTCCCGAGGACCAGAATTGAGAAAAACTGCATTAAGCAAATGAACCTGAGGATATGAGGTCATCATATCCATCCTTTCATTATATTTGTGTGTCTTCACGTGGTCAGGAAATGCAATGACATTTTCCAGTGAACGTTAACCTAACACCTCCACATCAGCCTGACATTTGGACATCCAGCTCTGATGTTGACCATAACAAACCAAAACATTTCAGCTGATGCAACAGACCAAATAAATGGATTAAAATTCTTGTACAAGCTGTAGCAACTACATTTCAAGAAGTCTATAAAAATTATGTGAATGCATCATAAGGCTGATTAATATCAGTCATCGCTGCTTAGGCAGGAAGGCCCAGACTTCTCTCCCCCCAGCCACATTTGCCAGCTCATCAGGGGGATCCTGCAGGGTTTCCAGGCCAACAGAGAGATATAATCCCCCCAGAGTGTCTGGGGTTGTCTCTGGGGTCGCCTCCCGGAGAGACGTGCCCGGAGCACCTCATCAGGGAGGTACGGTGGCCGGGAAGTGCAATTCAAGATTACATGCACTGAAACACTTTTACATTTTCACGATGTAAATTTACATCTAGTGAAACACTTTTACAAAGATATGACCCGGAAGTGAAATCATCAGGATGGGAACAAGACAGGCTGTGTCACAATCAGCGCACTAACACTACTTTATGCACTATGTTTAAGTGTATTTACATTGACATCATGCACTACATAGTGCGTGAAGTAGGGTTAGATTGAGACACAGCCTGTGTAAACAGGGAATTACTCAGTAGCAGAGTCAAATCAGAGGTGGTTTGCCCATGTTGTGGAGTGTACTTCCAAGTTCTAGGTCAGGCACATTCACCCCGATTACTCTGTCCTGCTGTCTCTTCTTTAATGTTATTCATAACATTGAGGGACCGTCCAATAACCCTAAAAAAGGAGTCATCCTCTTCAGACAACTACCACAGAATGGGAAATACATCCTCGATCGCCGCACCTCGCGATATCTCTTCCGGGTCAAATCTTTGTAAAAATGTTTTGGTAAACTTGTAAAAATGTTTCACTAGATGTATATTTGCATCACGAAAATGTAAAAGTCTTTCAGTGGATGTAATCTTGAACTGCAGTTCCCGGCCACCGTAAGGATGCGTCCAGGAGGCATCCTAACCAGTCGCCCGAGCCACCTCATCTGGCTCCTCTCCATGTGGAGGAGCCACATGGCCACATGACTTCTCTGTCATTCTTGACAGAGAAGTTTTTGCCTCAACAGGCTCTACTCTAAGTCCCTCCTGGATGGCCGAGCTTCTCACCCTCTCTCTAAGGGAGACACCGGCCACCTTGCAGGGGAAGCTCATTTCAGCCGCCTGTACTCAGAATCTTGTTTTTTCTGGACCCTACCCACAGCTGATGACAACAGCTAAAAAATTCTTTTCCCATAGTTTGTTTGTTTTATTTTCCTTTTTAAAAAATACATGTAGATATTTTTAAAGGAAAGGTGCCAGTGATGTGGCAGAGTTTAAAGGGTTAAGGATGGTATATAAACTAAACCTGTAAGCATTATTGTACTCTCGCTCCAAACACATTTTAAACACGTTTGTAGGCAAGACTACGATGGACAGGCAAACAGTCCCGTCCCCCGTCTCTCCACTGCTAATTACTGCAAAGTCTCCAGCTTTCCCACATCTCTGAAACTGGCCTAAGTGGGATAGAAAATGGATGGATGGCTGTGGAGAAGACAGGATCATGACCTCATAGTTTAATATTACACTAAATAGCCTTTTCCTTAAACTCTCAGGCAGAAACAAAGCATTGAAGAAGTAACACTGAAAGAGACATGGATATAACAAATCAGTTTTCTGCTACATGTCCTTACAATTACACTTTCTAAAACTGCAATCTGTCCTTCGCAAGACATTTGGTCACAGACTAAGTCTCCAACACTTATTTTCCTTTCAAAACATGATTACTGCTAACACATTGGGTGAGATTTTTTTCTCATTAATATTCAGTAAAAAAAAACCCTGACATGATCTTTTGCTGTCATAAAGTTTGAGTTTTACAGCAACGAACTTCTGACTGCAAAAGCTGCCCATCAAACACAAAACGAGTTATAAGTAATTCTCCTCAGACACCAGAGGAATCCTAGCATTTCCTTTCATCCCTGAGCAGCTATTCTATGGAAACAGGGTTCAGGCCAAGCTGCTCGTCTAACAAGACGAATTAACTCAGCAGAGTTGCTGTCAGAGGACAGATCTGTTGGCGAGCCTCTAGAACGGCGTGAAGTGCTAAGATGGACGATTTACCACAGCGAGTGCGGTTAGTAAAGAGGAAGGAACGTTTCAGGGCAACAACTATCTGTCTGGGGAGCGATGCTGGTGTCCTTAAAATGACCTCACACCTGTAAAATAACGCTCAAAATGTCCTGTGAAACAAGGCTGGGTCTTAAAAATTAAAGGGATTCTTCAAAGAGCAGAAGGTCCTGCTAAAATCTGGCATTTAATACACTTCCAACAGCTCTATCCCCTGACGCTTGCAGGCAGTAAGAACGGAAAGCGCTTTGACAAGAGCTGGGGAGCTCTGCTGTAGTTAAGGTCAGGGCAAACGTCATTGATTGAACTAAGTGCTCGGCTGAAAACAGTGCCTCAATCAATGCTGCCAGAAATGGTGCAGGCCATAGCTCCCTGAAGACCTGGGCTATAGATGAATGTGACAAAGTCATCCGGAGGTGCTGAAGTCACGCTCCCTCTGCCAGTTCGCTGCTGGCTGCTCTCAGGCTCGCTCTCCGCTCTGATAGCACAAGTTAATGAAAATGCCATTACTCAGACAGCACATCGATGGGGAACAGGTCTTAAATGGGCTGAGAGATGGAGAAGAGTGTAAAGTAGGAAGCTGTTACGCTTTTATCTTTATAAATTCCAATCTCTTCCTATAAAAACAGCAAACTAATGTCTTCCTTTACTGACTGGGATAAAATGGCTCATTACTGGATACTCAGACTGGAACATTCTGTAAAGTCGGGTCATTTTTTCTGTGGTCTTACAGTTTGAACAGATTGTTTACATTTTCTAGGTTTGTTGTGACATCACAGCCACCTCGCAAGAACACAACTAAGCTGATTGTGTGTGTGCGTGTGTGTTGATTACTGAACAAATGCCCTACATTTTAGTTTTCCTATTATTTAAATCACAGAACAAATTACTCTTTTTTTACAGAGAAATGTAGCTTAAAAACATCTCACTGGGATCATAATTTCATTCCAGGTTTGTAAATCACTTTGTTCCTTCTCTGTTCTGATAAGTTAGAGCTCACGAGGAATAAAAGTCATATTTGCTTTCTTGATTTACTGCCATAATTGCAGTTGCTAAGCAGGATGATCAAAATGTGGGAGCTAATGTTTTACTTTATCAGGATGTCTCTGCGAACACAGACAGACTTGTGTAAAGAATCAAGGACATGATGGTGCTAACGGTCGGTCGCAGTTTGTTTATACAAAATAAACAGGCTCAGAGTACCACACATTGATCCCTCTGAGGAACAATGTCGAGTTGAGCATGCGCGTAAACGCTCCGTCATGTCCACCCCATCCAGCTAATCACTGAGCCAGAAGTTTGATTCCCTTTTGTTCCCCTTCCACTGGTGCCCACTGCCCCGTGCATGCTCAGGATGGGGGACTGAATCATACTGTTCGATGCAATCTGTTGGTTTTTCCTTTGCTAGGCTATTTCTTATAATGAAATGGCTTGTACAGATAGTGATTGGATGACAATGAATTGGTTTGTATTGATTAGTCTGCAAGTACCCTGAGATGATGTGGTTGTGAACTGGTGCTAAAGCGAAACTGAAGTGAATTATTGACTCCTGTAGGTGAAAGTTAATCCAGCTGGACTAAGAACAATCCTCCATTCATTTAAACATCATGTTTAAACACCTCTTTCACAAACCAGAACAATTAATCATGCTTTCAGGTTTTTGTTTTTTAGTGAGTTTCAACATCAAAAAGCTTTTTGCTTCCTTTAAAGTCATCATAAAGTTTTGCATTAGTTTATTACTAAATATCAAACAGTCTGATTGTATTAATGCATAAACAAAAAGCAGCTGGAGAAGAGAACACCTGTTAAATGTTCCGGTCCAGGTCGTTTTCATAGGTCTGGATGCTGCATGGTACTGGCCTTCCTGTGGCTGCACAGATGAGGACGTTTGAGTCGTTTCATGCTCTGGACAGCAGCCAAGCTGTTAGCAGCAGCAGAGTGCTGTTGACGGCAGCCTCTGAAGAAAATGTAAAGTACTCCGGCCTTTGCAAAGAGAACACAACTTAAAAGCTCGAGTGACACTTTAAAGATAAAAAAAAGATGGAGAGACGATGCCGGTTAGAGGGTGATTAAAACTAAAGAGCTCCAACGTGAGCTTCTGTATTTCCATCTGCCTCTAAACTAAAAGAAAAACAGCCCCAGGTTCAGCAAAGTCCCTTTTCTTTCATTTATTTCCATTTAGGTTTTTTTTCTAAGAGAATCCAAATGACATGGCTTCCTCCAGTACGCTGCCCTCCCATAACGATGTCCACGCCAGCTGCAAACACACACACACACGCTGGAGAGCCCAGATGAAAGGTTCAGCCTAATGACAAGGTACCTTGTCCACTTAATACTTCAAAGATCTAGTTTGGGGGGGGGCTGGTCGCGATAGCCCTCCAGTCCCTCTCTCTATCCGACCACAATTAGCCGAAGCCTGAACCAACCAGAACCCACCTGCATCCAGAGAGGCTTTACGTGCACGCAGTCGCAGATGTGACAAACGAGCACTTACACCGAAGTTCTGTCAGCAAAAAAAGAAAACGATATGCAGAAAGTAGGTTTATCTTTAAAGATATGGCTCTTTAAACACTGTTTTATCCAACAATATAAATGAAATGATGTACTGGGGGACAGGGTGGGGGACAGTTTGACTCAGAGGAACGAGCAGTTCCCCACTAATCACACAGCTCCCAGTCAAAGCCAGCCTCCAGTCCCACCAGGCAGCGAATAAACCCTTCAATCATGGCTGTTTTTCATTTTTAATGGCAGTTTTAGTCATTTGTGGCTACATATGATGAGCTTCATGATACACGAATGGAGAAAGATGACTCAAAACTTACGTCATTCTGGACCCAAACCAATAAAAAGGAGACATTTACAATTAACCTAAAAGCCAGCGACTCCGGAGTTGTGATTCATTGCAGTTGTGGCTCTTCTCACTCAAAGCCCCAGCATGTCATGTTCCCATGGTGAGACCAGTTGCATGGCATTACTGGGGGACATTGTCACCAGGTTAACAGCTTGTTTCACCCTTAATATGGATATTTTTCACAGATTTTTTTAATAGACTAAATCCATTAAAAGTGGGCGATTTGTTTCTAAGATTTATGACCAATTAGATGCTTTTTAATATACTTACTAAATAATTAATGATTTCAACACCACTAGGAGCACTGCAAACTGGCCCTTTTGCTAATGCACAGTTATTAGACAGAAAGCATCAATATTGTTTATGCGTATCTTCCACATTAAAGCTGTATAAACCTGATTGCTTCTTAGATTTCAACATATTCATGTGGTGAGAGAAGATGTGGTGTCTGGACTCCCTGTGCCAGGCTGTAGGTAACCATTAGACAGCTTTTCTGTCCTCACACAACCGGGCACTGACATTACATTTACCTGAATCTAAAACACTGAAACTGTAGTCTTTCAGATGGATGCAGCACTCATTCAGTATGAAATACCTGTAGACAGACTTTTAAAAAGGTTGTGGATCCAGACGGACAGGTCCAGGTTCAGGAGCAGCGCAGAGCGCTACTCTGGAAAAGTCTGGAACCACCAGGAAGATCAGGACAATGTTCTATTGCACTGAAGTCTACTTCATTGGCTCGCTAACGAAAAGCAACAACAACAAGGCTGCCTTCCTCACCTGAACCCTGTTTAGAACACACGAGCCCTTAAACAGATGCTTTACGATGAAGGAAGGTGGTGTCTGTGGGGCTGAGGTTCAACCGATCAGGGAACTAGATGAAGGCTTCTGATGGTGGCTTTAGACAAGGCAAGTTGATTTGTAAGGCACCTTTCATGTACAGGACAATTCAAAGAGCTTTACTCATCGCTGATTTCTTTTTAAATGCTAGAAATGTTCTGAAGTTATGCTATCCGGTAAAAATACAAAGAAACAGCTGTTTCTAAGTGCAGGTGCAGGAGGAGGGAAATTAGCTCTTTTTATTTCATTGTTAGATGCTTCCGGGTTATAATAATATTGTAAAGAAAGTTTAGGTCCCTTCAGATCATGTGTAAAGCAAATGCATCTGCTGGATGAGCAGCAGAGTTTCGTATGTGGGTTGTGCTCATTAAGAGTCCGGCTGAAGATGAGACATACAGGGAATTTTACAGTTTTAGTCATTTAACAAACTGGAGCCTCATTATCATGTGAAGAAACCACACACACAGAGCCTGAACCCCAGCTTGTCCCTTTCTGCACTGGTTTGGCGCCACACTGTTAAATTACCCATGTTTTTTTGTTCATTTGGGTTTGGGTGATACAGTCATATCTGTTTTTCATGGGAACAAGCCACACACTCATCTCTGCTGTTTATCCTACATGTTCCTTTCAAGTTCCATTTAAAAAGGAAAGAAAAGCTTTTACATAGAGATTTTGGCCGGGTCACGCTTGGAAGCGAAGCTCATCACAATGACGTTTTTATCGCGTCAGTCGGGCTTGATGTTTATAAAAAACTGGATTGAATGAAAGCAGCTGTTCTTGATAAATAATTAAAATGAATCCTCAAAAATACAACCTGCAAAACAGTGTGTATAATGACGACTGCAACACAGAGCCGCTCGTGCATTTGCTCTTTGGTGCTGCTCAGGTAAATACAATCCATTTAGGAGCATCTGTAAACCAGAGCATTTTTCCAAAGGTCAATACACAGATCAATATTTACATGCTTAACGATTCAGACCAGTGTCCTTTAAGTTCCATGTGTTCCATGTACACACCCTCCCTTCTCCCCCATCCATCAAAACACACTCCCCCTCCCACCTCGTCCTCCCACTCAGAGGCGTAAAAACACAGGTTTCCTCATCAGGACAGATGTTGCTGCATGGCACCATTACATCACATCCATCACCGCCTCTGCACAGGCTGATAAGAAAGGGCGGGGGCACCGTGTCTCCTGCTCATGTAATTAGGTAATTATAGGCAGTGTATGATTGATCACTGTACTTGTCTAAATTCTGCAACCATTAATAAGTCACATTGTCAGAGGATGTGATTATTTCTGCAGTTTATTTTCTACACAAAGCAGAAACTTTGATCTGCTGTTCAGGTTCATAATAGTTGACTTTGTGAGTTATGAGACACGTTGATGCAATTTCCATGTTTTTTTCAATGCTTTTATTTTATGAGTCATTTGAGGGGATATTGGGTCTGTCTGGCAATCCTAATATCATAACATGAGGATGAGGAGATAAAGCTCCTGTAGCTAATCTGAAAGGCAGGAGGAAGCTTCAGTTTCCATCTAAAATTGTCCTCACAACAAAGAAAATAAACAGTAAAGATCTCAGAGGACTTTCTCCTCTATGGAACGCTGCGTTTACAGAGATATTTGCTTCACAGTGTGATATAATTGCTCTATAAACAGTAACAAACACAAAGAGGCTGCTCAGAAACCCCAAACCTTCCATTACGACGCTCACCGGGTACCATCTGACCGGAAAACGAGGCTTTTACTGGACAAATGTACTCACCATTCTCCTTTCCTTCTCCTGCATAGTCGCTGATGGACTCGGAGAGGCCCAGAGTGGCTGATGTGGGCATTGGTCCCAGTATGGAAGCCAGCGACGGGGCTTTTCTCTTTGGGACATCCTCCTCCTGGTTCTCCTCCTCTTCCTCTGGCTTCTTCTTCTCTAATTTTATGAGCGCCTCCATTGTGAGTTCATCCATTTCTTTGCCAAAGTGCTTGGCCACGGCTTGAAGCTCGTCGTCCTCATCCGATGTTGAGCTAGCGTCAGCGCTTTTAATGTCTGGTGAGAGAAAACATGAAGTGGTTTATAGAAAATCAGAATCACCCCAGCCAATGCTTCCATTCATTTTACATTTGCTAACATATGTGGAAGGTTTTTTTTTTTTGCCTTGGAATTTATATTTTCCCACCAGCAACAAAATTCCTGTCCATCAGACACCTGGACTCCTGGAAAACCAGAACACGTGTCATCATGAAGATTTGTGATGTTGGAATGAAGGCAGACTAAGTTAGAGGTGAAGAGAATGGTGACTTTCACTTGGCACTTAGTGAGGTCTTCATCATCCGATGAGGAATCTGCACCACTGTCTATAAAATCATCACAGCGGGAAAGTGGCGTTTAGCCATTTTATCCCCAAATTAGCTCAAAAGAGAATTAAAAGCTGGTAATAATTTTTACTTTAATTTTTGATCCTATTTTTTAAGCACTAGCTCAACACAAGCATACTACTTTATTTTACTTCAGCAGCTGAGGAGGAAAAGATGCTGAAGACGGGAGGCAGAGGACTGCGCGTGTTCGTCATCGCGGCGGGAAAAAGTTCTGAGCATGCTCAGAACGACCGGAAAGACCTCGGAGCAGGATGAAGGTTTACAGGATCAAAGAATGAACTAATTCCATTTAAAATGGGAATAAATCGGCCACTTCATTCAGGATTTAGTTTAATTCTGCATTTTCCTTTTAGGTGTTTACATGGTCACATCTGTTTAAAGAGAAATTAAAACTAAATGTAGCCAACAAAGTAATTTTACTATAATTATTATTGATCTGGAACTTAATTTGCATGGCAGCATAGTGTAAACCTTATTGATTAGCTGTCTGAAGTGGCTTTCAGAACATGTAGACTTTAAATGACATAATTCAGTCATGAAATTCTTATTAACATTTCAGTTTCTGTAGTAAATCCATTTTGTGTGTTTTTGTGTTTTAATATTTACGGATTTTTTTTTCAGTTTTGCAAATAACTTTACAGTACACACTTTAGATGAAATGTATATGATCAGAGGCATTTCTCCTCTATGGAACGCCGCATTTACAGAGATATTTAACTCGATTTCTTTGCCGTTATTTTTCTGCTATGGGTGTCACCGTCCCCGCGACCCCGTTAGTGAATAAGTGGTAGAAAATGGATGGATGGGTGTCACCGTTTCCCATTTAGTCCTTACGGCAAGGTCAGAGTTAACAAGGACGTTTTCTCACAGTTTCAGTTTTATTAATCCCAAAAGTTGACTACAATTAGTGTACGCTGGGTTTTGTACATAGGACACATTTTAAATGAGGTTTTCTGTGAATAAGCTCTGCGTGAAAGCTACCTGCTAAAATCCGGACTAAATGAGCAACACCGAGCAACCACGCCGTATAAAACATCACAAAAATGCTGATGTAAACTTTCGCAAGTGCAGTAAAAACATCCTGTGAAAAATATGAACATTCAGACAAAATAATTGGGGTCGTAGTCTATGCCGTCCTGGTATCTAATTAAAATGTGTCCTTTAATCATCTCTAATTAAAACGTCCCCCCACAGACTTCAGCCCACAAGTAAGAAAGCCGGCTCTGCTGGAAAAAAACTGCTGCAGGGCCTCAAAGTGTTGCAGTGGCTGAAAAGCAACATGCCTGAAATCAGTGACAGCCTGCACCCCCCTCGCTGTGTGAAAACCGGGGCTACCGGCATGGTGTGTGTGTGAAAGGAAGACACGCTGAGCCAGAGGTAGGAAGATAAAGAGACAGCCACTGGCATCGGCTTTGTGTTGCTTTTCATGGGTGGCCTGAGTGAGTGTGTGTGTGTGTGCCTACGTGTGACATCAACAGCAGCTTCGATCCTCATCCTGTCTAACTTACTGGCAAAGCGACATAGAAAGCATCATCACACATTAACATGGCAATTTATTCACAGCGACATCTGTATTTATGTCCTATTCAACCAAGATGACAGCTGGTCATGATGCCGACCAGGTTGCTGCTCAGATTTCCTCATAGGGAATTACGTTTTCCTGCTCCTTATCCACGCTGACAGCTTAAACAGGATGCTGTGGAGGTTTCAGTCTGAAAGAAGGCACATCGTTTCTTCCACCGCACGGAGGCCATTTCTACATGGATTTTCACCATCAACTAACTCACCCGTTTTATACTTTAACTTTTTTTGTCAAATATGTGATAAGGTCTACAGTAACTAATAAGTTAATATCAATTAGCTTTTGCATTTTTAATCCATTATATGATGCATGCTGGAGATGCTGGGGACAGGGCAAACAAACACACTGGTATCGTGGTCCATTCCAGCATGACTGCTACAGATTAGAGACAAATGTGACGGGCAGGTTGTTTGAAAAGCTCAGAGCACCATGGTACACACACATATCTGTACCCGTTCATCAGACTGTCCTTACGGAGAGACCGTCTCAGAAGGTAAGCATCTCATAAATACTTGCAGAATGGCCTCTATATAGACCTTAGTGGTCTACAAACATCCCTTTGTTTCAAAAGTCACTTAAGAAGTGCAAGTTGTAAAAACTTGTATTGTTTATTTGATGTGAAAAACCTGTGTAATTTAAATAGGACAAACTGTATCAGAGGGCAAACAGAGTGATGATTAAATGTTATTTTTCTGGGGTCAGCAGATCATATGTACAGACTTTTTTCTGTCCATATTTGATGATTTGTGGGAATTTTTAGCTTAATATGTCAAAGTAGATTAAAGTGATAAATAATAAAATCATACAGGTGAGGTTGTGCCGTAAAAAAATCTATTTGTATATTTGTATCCACCATAATTTTCTGTCTGGACACCTGATAATAAAAGCTCTGTCCCTAGGAGTGAGTGTGAGCATAGGTTGTTTCTCAGTGTTGGGCCTGTGTTGGCCTGACCAGTGTGTACTGGTCTCTTGCCTGCTAAGTGCTGGGATAGGCTCCAGCCTCCCCACATCCCTGAACTGGAATAAACTGTATAGAAAATTAACTTTTTTTTTTTTTAATTTACAGCCTGAACAAGACACTCATTTGTACTTTGCAGAGACACAGACAAATTCAGATTGTTTTCATTCTCCTTTCATTGGATTACATTCATCTGCTAGCCATTTCATATCTTATCACCCCTTAGCTAGCTAGCCAAAACCTTCCCAAGGGGAACTTGCGTTGTTTTAGCAGTCCAGTAAAGTGAACAAAAACACACACACACACACACAACACAGTAACCTGAAGTTAATGAGTAGAATAAAGCAAAAAACACTAAAAGCTATTTTTAAAGATGAATGGTAATAAAGTGAGAATACTAACAGTATAATATTACAGCAGCAACAGTATTAGATAATAGTGAAAAGAGTAAAAATATTACTTATAATGGTAATTATTATTTTTTATCCTTATTATAATCATAAGGATAATTATAATAATTACAATTATTATAATATAAACATTTTACTTACATATACATTATATTTAGCATATGCAAAGATGTGATATGACAGGTGTGTAAACAGTTAAACCAGGTGTGTGATGGTTGCTCCTACAGAAGAGTTTTAGAGACCACCATGGCCCCACCGTTAACTCACCTTCTTTAGCGTAGGCAGCATAAACTCCCTTCAGTTTGGGTCTGTCGCTCTTCAGCTCTGCATCAATTTCATCCTGGTACTCTTGTATTTCATCTGTTCAAGGAGAAAAAAATCAGTTTGAAATCACTCAAACAGGAAAATGGTCAATTCAGCCAATATGCTTGCAGTGTGTTCCTAAATCCTGTAACGCTGTGACATAATGAATGGTAAAGCGCACCCTGCGCAGAGAATTAATCATTTCACAAACACTAGCCTTGTTTACCGCAGCTTTTTAATTATGATGAAGAGCTAACCCAGAGAATGCATCTGCATTCAGACAAACAACAATAACTAAGCGGCACACTTTGTCTTTGCACGTTCAACCTCTCAGAAAACAGAAGCAACTTTTGATGTGACAGCAAACACGAGGATGCCGAGTTCATACCTTCAAAGTTAACGCTTTTCTTCAGCTCCATTTCCAGCTAGAGGGGAGAAAACAGAGTGATGAAGATGATGAATGTGTCTGCAATCTGACAGTATCTGCAGGCTGAGAGGACACAGTGAAACATCGGCGTAGAAAAGAACATTACGCAGCTGCTTCCCCTCTGAACGGCATTTTGTTCAGTTAGAAGCTGCATTTAATGATATTCAGTTATATTCAGGTGAGAAAACTCTTTCAGCTCTTTGATAAAAAAAAAAATAGGGATTAAAATTTTTGGACCACATTCTGACATAGTTTCTTATTACTGTGCATCAAGTTGTGTAGACTGAACCAAGAGCTTGCCCCAGTTGTCATAGTTACCATCTAAAGACATGATTCTCAACCCTCTTTGAGCCAGTATCCCACCCCAGCACCAGAAAAACAACAGATGGATCTAATCTAGAACCACATATAAAACATGGTTTTAATGAAAAGCAGCAGATATGGGAGACAAACACCAACATGCAGCAAAGACAGCATCGACTCCACCCAAATAAAGCACGATTTCTCTAAATGGAGGACAAAGTCTCTACACTTCTGTCCTCTAGATCCTGTCCCTGTGGACGTCCTACAGAGCATTCTGCCTACAATCACTGGTGGAAGCCATGTGATGTCTTTCCAGTCACCTTTAAGCGAGACCGGGTCATCCCGCTGCTGGAGAAGCCGACACTCATCCCAGCCCAGGTTGAAAGCTACCAGCCGGTCACACCGCTTCTGTCCATGTTAAAACAACGAAAACATGGCGTCTTCAATCAGGTCTGGCAGTTCCTCAACAACAACCTGTCTGAGTTCAGTCCGGCTTCAGGCAGGGAAGAGGCTTTCCTGTCCGTTACGATTCCTTCCGGCTTGCTAGCGGGCAATCCTCCGTCCTGATTTTGCTGGATCTGTCAGCCGACACGGTCAACCACCAGACTCTCCCGTCCTCACTGGCATGTCAGAATCCGTCTTCTCATGGTTCACGTCCTACCTCACTGGTGGATCCTTCAGAGTATGCTGGTGAGGGGAGTGTCCAGATCACATGGGTGGAAAACGGGGGTGCCTCAGGGCTCGGGGCTTGGACACCTTCTCCTTTAGTTAAGTCTCTTCTCCTACCAGCTCTTTGCTCACCTTAACAGACCCATGAGGTTCAGAATCCTCATTACTGCTGATCAAACTCACAGTGTGTGTGTCGGTCTTCCACCTCATTCTACCAACGCAACATCCTGAGATACTTCAGCTCCTTCTCTGGAGGCAAATACTCCTTCCCTATCTGAAGGAGGCACTTGGAGCCATGACTCCAGCACCTCGCCATCCTTCAGTAACCCCCACAGAATCACCTGAGTCCACAATCTTGAAGAAACCCTCACTGCTTTTATCATCATTTTTCATTTGTGTCTCTGAAACTGCAGGCTTTTTTCCATATAGAGAATTAAACTAAAGTAAATATTCTGTTGTATTCTGACTGTAAAGTTAATCATTTTAAAAATGTGCAGGCTTAAAGTGTGAAAAGCAATGCGGCGATATCTCCTCTAGTTTAGATGATGAGCCTATTGGACTAGATTGTTTTTAAGACTGATTAATTTGTCATTTTCTACATTAATCATGCAGACTGTGAGGGGAACTGAGGAAAATTGAACTAATAATATGCCTTCAGATGTTTATTAAAATGTAAAAAGCAAGAAAAAGCTACAAACTGTCACAACTAAGAAGCTGGAACCATGAAATATTTTCCGTTTCTCCAAAAAAAATAAAATAAATCACATCGTTAGTTTTCTGATTAGTCTGACAACAGTCCAGCTTTAATTTCACACTTAATGAACTAATTCTGATTTTTTTTTACTTGTGAGGTTTTTTTTGGTTTTGCTCTAAAGGCCGACAGTCTTATTGATGTTTTTTTTCTCCTTGACCAGTGTTAATTTTATTAACTAAATATTTTCATCATAGTCTTCATAAAAACATTATTTTTCTTGACAAATACAAAACAATATTAAAAAAAAAAACTTTAACCAAACGGTTTCCCAGGAAGATGCTATAAACTGTTCCCCTGTGTTTTGCATTTCTTTTTTATGTCCACTTGGGGAGTAAAAGAAGAGTTGACATACAGACACACTTTACATATAATGCAACACAAAACAAGACACTTGGAGGGACTATGTGATACCTTTTATGGCATTTCTTTAATTTTGTTACTAGAATATTCTTTACTTACTCTCCTGACTGTTAATTTTAGTCTAAATTAATTTTGTCTGCATAGGAAGTCTTATTTTTAAAGAGCCATTAGTTGACATCACTTCCTGTTAGGGAACTTCCTGGTAGACGTATTATGAGTGTCAGATCTTCATCTGTTGTCATCCACTGTCGAACATCGAAGACGCAATGTTTACCAAACTGTTATTTAGAATGTTTAACAACAATAAAAGTGTTAATTTGTTAATATAATGTTGTTCTAATTATAAAGTGAGATTCAGAAAGAACTCTCTCAGGGAGTAAAACCTGTATAATAATAACTGCATGTAGCTGAATCAAAGATATTTTAGTTTGATTTTGTACTATGTAATTACATGCCAGGAAATGTTTTGCTAAAGTAAATACTGAATATACTTTATCATATTTTGTTGCAGTTTTCACCGAACGTTAATGAAGAAGTTTGGAAGTAAATGAGGAATCTTACGACGACTCAGTCTTCATTTAACGTGGTTTAGCTTGGCGTTTAGGTCGTGTTTCAACACATCGCACGAGAACACTAGACTATAACATCTAGAAGTTCATGCGACGTTAGCATGATAAATCTATGCTGAGCATTAGCATGCAAAGGTAAGCATGTCAAAACTATGCTGAGCGTTAGCATACTAACACGATGCTGAACTTGTGGCGCGCTCATTCAGTTAAAGTTACTTTAAGAAACACATTATTTTGATAGGATAGTAAAATGCATATCAATGCAGGATGAAACTGCATCCTGATATAGCAAAATGGGACAATTTGAACATCAAAACATATCAAATAACTTTTTTAAACTAATATTGTGGATCCCACAACTCAGGTGTGCTGGAGTTGGAAGGAACACCCTTACCTGTTGGGCTTTCTTCTTCTGAAGGCCGGCTGTAAAGCAGGGGGGGTCACACTCCTGGTCCAGATCGATCTTCATGAATTCCTCAATGGTCAACTGGCTAGTGGGTGTCTCCTCAAACTCTGACAGTCTGGTGTAGAAATAAAAGGGTAGAAACACAGAAAATCACATTTAAAAAGTCACGGCTTCCAGCTATACCAGAATGCTCTGCGCTGTGGTGCTTTGGAGCTTTTAGGCTCAACTTTCCTGACAGCAGAATGATGTAGTGTGTGCACATCTTTAGGATGCACATTTGTAGAGCATCCACAACATGTTGGGTGTGTCCATGCGCACCCGGAGAGCATGTTGTGGGAATATTTTGATAAGCACACCTGCAAATCTTCCCTTCATATACAGAAAGCGTAAAAGCACAAAAGAAGTTAAAAGACATCTTTGGCAGCCAAGAAGAAGAAGAGAAAGTATAAGACAAATAGGAATGTTTACTTTTATACATTCTTATGTGATTAGTGATGTTCTCATTAGAAAAACTAAAACCAGAAAACCTTAACATAGATGTAATCAATGGGCTGACATTTTACGTAACTAGTGATGCACGATATGAACAATTACAACCGAGACCGATATGTTTCTGCTCATCATGACAAATAACCAAAAAGTTATTTTTATTTTTACTATAACCTTCAGTTTGTGCTGGATGCAGTGATGAAAAACTAATATTTAAGAAGCTCTGGCGTATCTGTAACATAAAAAGGTTTTGGCTTTTCAAATATTTATTTTTTCATTTCATAGCACAAAAATGTGATGATTCAATCAACAAAGTGCATCCTTTGATCATTTTGTAACAGATGTGCGGCTTATCTCCAAAGGTATCCGTGTTTACATATGAAATTATATGTACTGGCATACTGTGTCAGCCTCAAATACAAAATGTATCAAATATATAAAATAAATAAATAAAATGCATCCTCAAAAGTAAGTGAATTTGCTGCTACTGCTAATGCAGCAGCTTTGTATTTTTTCCATACTACTTTACTGCAATGATGATTTTTTACGGTGAGCTATTAGATTTGTTGTATTGTATTATAAAATATAATTGTATTGTTCATTATTAGTCAGGCAGTGACGGGGCCAAGCCTGGGTCCTGCTAGTAAGGTGTGCATAACAGGTGCGTCTTCACGTCTTGGTGTACTTTATGGCTGCGTTGCCTGAATAAAAAAAAACATTTTTTGTATATATTATCAGTGATTTTTATCAGGAAAATGTACATCTCCAACCAAAAACAATATAAACCAAATCGGCCGATATCTTATCAGTCCGATAAATATTGTGCATCCCTAATATTAACTAGAGCTGGGCGATTAATCGAATTTTAATTGTGATTTCGATTTTGGTTTTCAACGATCATAAAATAAAACAGGTCGATTATTTGCTCCTTCGCTATTTACTCTTGTGCTGCTTACAGTTGCATTTCGAGCGTAACCTGCATTGCAGTGCTCTGCTATAAGCCCCTCCCACTTCCGCTCTGGTTTGATTCAGCGCGACTTGTGGGAAACGTTTCTCATGGTAAATGCTAGACGGAAGATTTGAGAAGTTAAAGGCGAAAGGATAATGGCCGAAGAAAGAAAGCAGTTAATAGAAAAGAGAGGTAAAACGACTTTTGTAGTGTGGAAGCACTATGAGTTCACGGAATCAGATGTGGAACAAGTATCAGTAGTTTACCGTTGTAGCTGCACCGCGGGACACTAAAGTGATCTATGATCAAACTATGAAGGAGCAGAAAGAGAAAACCCTCTCGACTCATGCTCCTGCTTCAACAG
>JBAMHV010000021.1:21696159-21717779 GCA_037177535.1 Pseudomugil gertrudae
TCTACATCACTCACATGTATGGAAGGAAAGATGACAACAGACCCCAGGTTAAAAAAAAGTGAAGTTCTCCTTTAATGTCCACGTTTAAAACACATATCAATATTATAACATTAACTTATTAAAATATGTTTCCAGTCCATTATCAGATTAATTTATACATAATGACATCACTTCCTGTTATTTTCAATTCACCCGGGCTGTGTTTGAAAGTCCACACTGTGCTTTTCTGGGCGTGTTCGTATGCTCAGACAGAAAAAAGTAGTGCACTCAAAATTACCCACAATGCAGCTTGAAAAGTAGTTTTCAGTAGTAAGCATAGATGGTCACTGCACGGGTCAATACACACCACTACACACTGCGAGCTCCAGCTCAAAACGGCGCAAGTGACACAAACATCAAAGCAAGCTCAACAAAAACCTCGAACAGATAATTTTTACCCTTTTTTAATTAAGAGAGAAATAAAGAACACAGTTTAAGGAAATCCTAATATTTCACACCAGTTTGGATTGGATCATCTTCAGATGCGTTATAGTTGTCATGGTGACAGCTGGTAGTCACGTGATCTGCTACAAAGAATAGCACACAGACTGAGTGCACCATGTCGTGTGCTACATAGCGTAGCTCTATGGAGTAAATAAGGGCTTAGGGAACAATGTGGACACTCCTGGTTTCTGTTGAACATGGCGGCATCCTCAGTACCCCCGCATCTGTATAATTAGTGTTAGCAGCTAATGTGAAAGCTAACACGCTGCTACACAGACTGCAGGTGAAAGTTTTACGTCACTTACTGTATACTCAGACTTGCTGCTGCTGCACGATGTGGTCCTCGTGTTCTGTACACATTTATGACTTTGCTGTTTCCACCTTTAATGGAAGTCATGGAAAAGATGATGCTGTTTTTGCACATGTGCAGATGTAAAAAAAACAAACTAAATCAAATATACAGGTTTATCTGATAAAAGACATTGGATGTTGCTGGAATTATCAGATACCTCAAGAAACTAGATAATGATCCAATTTCTGTTTAAGCTGGGTTATAATGAAGAGCAAAGCTATTGCTGAATGGCCAGGTGTAATGACACCTGTTGATCTCACAGATGACATTTTAGATCATGATCAAAAGTACCCAGATGTCATCTGGCTTGTTTTCTGCAGAACTGAAGATGCATCACCAGATCAAACCCTGTTCATTTTACTACAATATACATTTATTTTCTTTCAGCAAGGGACTCTTACCTACCCATCTATCACATTAGCAGGACTGTACAAGATCTGGAGGTCTAGAACCAGCTGGGCGTCCCCAGAAAAGAACATGAATTCCACCCTCCCACAATGAAAAGCTTCAGCAGTACATCTACCAGCAGGAGTCTTTATCAGTATACGTCGCTACATCCCATCTGGAGGAAAACATCCAAATGGCTTCATTCTAAGTTCATATTTGTTGGGGAAAACAAAAACAGGTGAAAATGTGTGCAGTCTACTGGAAGTGACACTTACTGTGTCAACTAGTTAATTGGCTGACCTGCAAGACGACATGCAAATGTTTTCCATCGCAACAGGATTACTGACACAGCTTTGGCATCATACCGAAAGGCTAAACTAGATTTAAGGACTTCGATATGCAAAGGGACGTTCATCTCTTACCATCTAAGGCTGATGAACTATTCTGTTTTTGAAATATTACTGAAAAAAATACAAAGGGACAACATTTAAACTTAGATTAACGGATTAAACATCCGTTTGTGGAGGCATGAAAACTCCACATCCAGGTTGATCTACATCAGCGTTCACATGAAAACGATGACATCGGCGAGGCTGAAATAAAAATCGGAGTGCAAAATATTCATGTTTAAGCTCAATGTTATTTTAGGAGTGTGTTCACTGCATGTTGTGTGTATGTCTATTTAAATACCTTTTCAGACACCTCACAAAACACCTTACATGTTTATAAAATCATTAAACAACTTCTCTTACAAGTTTAGTCTTTTGTTTATTCCACTTATGGATTTATTTTACTTTTCTATTCTACAGGCATTTAGCAGACGCTTTTATCCAAAGCGACGTACATCAGAGGATAAAAACAACATAAGCATGAAATCAAACAACGAGAAACAGCATAGATAAGTGTCAGACCGCTGCAAGTCTGGTTGGACACAGCTATTGTCCTGTAGGACACAGACGTTGTCCTGAAGTGCTAGAGACTTTTGTTTTTGTCTATATCATAGGGGAACCCTCAGGGCCTTCTACAACTTCAGAGAAGGCCCTAAAAATTAACAGGATTAATTCTCTCATTTATAGTTATTTAATTTCATAAATAGGAAATTCCTATTTACTTAACGTGTTTGTTTTGGTTTTTTGTGCTTTGGAAAAACAAGATATTTTCTTTGTTTTTGTCACTAAGCTCACATATAAATTCATTAAATAAAAAATAATTGAAAAGATTAATCCTAGAGGGAATTTGCTGGGAGGGGGTAAAGGCAGGGACTGAAGAGGGCCTTTTCTTTGGGCCCCTGAAACAAATTAATCTATCCATGCTATGGAGGAGGAGGAGCGAGACAGTGACGCACTCTGCGGAACGGCAGAGGGAGGGGCTTCTTTCATTCTGACGTAAACACGGTGTCTGCATCTGATTGGTCCAGAACGAGTCCTGGGCGTCAGAAGAGATCAAGACTGAAAAAAAGCAGTAAAAATAGCAGACCCCAAAAACTCACGACAAATGAGTATTTACCTCGGATGTGTGTGACTGCAGTGCAACATTACAGTCTGTTTGGCCTCGATCTACGAAGCTTTGAGGGGAGGAAAAGGAAAACATTTCCGAGAGGATTAACGCAGAGGCGGGGTGGAAAAAAGGGAGAGGAAGGACTCGAATATCAGCTGCGACTATCCGGATTATCCAGTAGCTGAAAAAGGGAAAACAAACGAAGAAAGGACATTTCTCCGCCAAGAGAGGATGAGCTGACCGCGGGGGAAAGAAGCCGAACTGTTTGTGGTCCAAGTTGGAAACGGAGGATATTTACATGTTGTGGCGTAAACTTCGCTGTCGAGGCCGTTTTAAAGCCGTGCTGTAGGAGCCAGTTCCCATTCCCAGACGGGAAAACCCAGTTTAATTTGCTCCTTTGGCCTCGTAAAGCGTCGCATATCACCGGGCACGGACACGGAGAAGACCAGCTGCTTGTGCCGATGCCAACGGCAGACTGTAGGCTGCTCCATCATGGCCGGATCATGAGGTGTTTGACTTATTTATTACTGCTCCCAGAAACGCTGAAAAAGTCCAAAAAGGTCAGCAAGCTGCCGGTGTGTTATGAGATCCTCACTCTGAACCTGTCCAGCACCAAAAAGAAGCAGCAGAAGATGGCTGCGGAGTTGTACCCCGCCGCAAACACCAACAACACCAACTTGGCGAACGGCACTACGGTGGCGGACACGGAGAAGACCAAGGAGGTGCAGGTGTGCCTCGCGAGCCGCGGCGCGAGCGCGGCCACCACACCGACCACCCAGCAAAACATCAACAACAACAACGTAGACCCACCCAGCTGGAACTGTAGCCACCCAACTCTCAGAGAGAGGTAACATTTCCCTCCACAACAGGCTGCAGGTTTAAAAACCAAGTGATGACACGTCATTACAGCCACTCTGTCATGATCTCATTAATGCTTTTAATATGGCAAAACCTGCAGGGATGCAACTTATTCCACAGCTGTTAAAGGATAAATGAGCAGCATGCAGTTCAGCTGTGATAAAAGCATTTTGTGCAGCTCCTGCAGCAGCTGTGTGGGAGGATTACACAATCCTCTGCTTATTTGTGGAACCTGCTTCTTTTAGGAACGCCTTGATGTGCAACAATGAGCTGATGGCTGATGTCCACTTCATTGTCGGGCCCTTGGGGGGGTCCCAGAAGGTCCCAGCTCACAAGGTAACACCACAATCAGCTGGTCCGTGTCATTGTTTATGCTGGGACTCTTTAGATTTGTGGAGTTATTGCATCCGCGTCCTCCTTTCTTCCTCTCCAGTATGTGCTGGCTGTGGGAAGCTCGGTCTTCTGTGCCATGTTTTACGGCGATTTGGCGGAGGAGGAGTCTGAAATCCATATCCCAGACGTGGAACCTGCTGCTTTTCTAATTCTGCTGAAGTAAGCCACTCCACCATCCCACTTCAACACAGCCAACCAGAGGCAGAGATGACAAGCGCAGTCAGTGTCACTTCAAAGCACATTATTACTCATCCAAAGCTAAGCAGAGGAGAAAGGCAGGATGCTGGGAGAGCCAGGGAGCAGTAATTACTGGCTTTTCTCTTCACTCTTTGTTCAACTAGAAACAGTTTTTCTTAGTCTTCCGCCCTGAAATGTCTTCATATACAGACTGGTAGTTATAAATAACGTGCTTTTAAGACAAAGATGTGAAGATTGCAGAGTTTTCCTCCATTCAGCTGGATTGTCCAGATTAGTGGTGGGAGGTTCAGCTGTTTTTAAAGATTAGAGCTTCTCTCATTTCTGTGTTTAGCAGAGATGTTCATATAGTATTTAGTTTAGAATGTGGCATGTCTGTGTTTGTGATTTTAAAGCTTCTTTCTCCTCCCTGCAGGTATCTGTACAGCGATGAGATTGACTTGGAGGCGGACACGGTGCTGGCCACCCTGTACGCTGCCAAAAAGTACATCGTACCTGCACTGGCCAAGGCCTGTGTCACCTTCCTGGAGACGAGCCTGGAAGCCAAGAACGCCTGCGTGCTGCTTTCCCAGAGCCGCCTGTTCGAGGAGCCAGAGCTGACGCAGCGCTGCTGGGAGGTAATCGACGCTCAGGCTGAGCTCGCGCTGCGCTCAGAGGGCTTCTGCGAGATCGACCTGCAGACACTGGAGATTATCTTGAGGAGGGAGACTCTCAACACCAAGGAGGTGGTGGTGTTTGAGGCTGTTATAAACTGGGCCACAGCAGAGTGCAAGAGACAAGGTTTGGGGCCCACGACCCGGAACAGGAGAGACGTCCTGGGCAAAGTGCTCTTCTTGGTGCGCATTCCCACCATGAGCCTGGACGAGTTTGCTAACGGAGCAGCACAGTCTGACATCCTGACGCTAGAGGAGACGCACAATGTGTTCCTGTGGTACACAGCGGCTAATAAGCCTCAGCTGGACTTCCCTCTGGCAGCGAGAAAGGGCTTAGCTCCTCAGAGGTGCCACCGCTTCCAGTCCTCTGCCTACCGGAGCAACCAGTGGCGCTACCGAGGCCGCTGCGACAGCATTCAGTTCGCTGTGGACAAGAGGATCTTTATCGCCGGTTTGGGGCTGTACGGGTCAAGCGGCGGGAAAGCAGAGTACAGCGTGAAAATCGAGCTTAAGAGACAAGGGGTGGTCCTGGCACAGAACCTGACCAAGTTTGTGTCGGATGGGTCAAGCAATACGTTTCCGGTGTGGTTCGAGCACCCCGTCCAGGTGGAGCAGGACGCCTTCTACACGGTGAGCACCGTGCTGGACGGAAATGAGCTCAGCTACTTCGGCCAGGAGGGAATGACGGAGGTGCAATGCGGGAAGGTGACATTTCAATTCCAGTGCTCCTCCGACAGCACCAACGGGACCGGAGTTCAGGGAGGACAGATCCCAGAGCTCATCTTCTACGCATAGGCTGCTCTGGAGGTTCACCCTCACCTCCCAGCCTTCAACGTAATGTAGCATTAAACACACTTGAGTAACGTCACACTAAATGGCCTGCTTTGACCTCTGAAAGACTATTTTAAATAGCAAAAGGAGCCGTTTTATCTTATTTAATTTAATGTTATTTTTTTATTTAAGTCCTGATTTAAGGTTATTTGCTCTGATGCTTGTGTTTAAGGGCTGCGGCTGCTGTAGAAACAACATTAACTCAGCAATCTGTGGTTATGTAATCAAGCTGAGCTTCACAACTGGAACACGTAGGGACGGCTTCTAATTGTGTAATTGCAAATCTAAATACAATGTTGTTACTATAATTGGAGCAGCAATACACGAGGAGCAGGCTTTATGTAGGGTTATGATTCTAAATAAGAAAAGTAGAAATCCTGTCAAATAAAGAGTCATTTTGCACTTCAGAGGACGACCTCAGAAACGATGCGTCTTTTGTAAAAGGAAACCATTTAACGTCACAGCTTGATGCTGTTAAAGAGCGGATGTGTGTGTACGAGAACGCTTATACACCTGGTAATAAAGCATAAAGGTTATAATGTGAACAGAGCTGCAGGTCACTTCATTCTGGACACATTAACGAGGCTGCAGCGCCCTCTGCTGGCCGCAACGTGACCTGCACCCAGATCCGTTAGTGGGTACTGATTCAAGCATTCCGAAAATGGTGCAAAATCTGTTGAAATTAAGGATAAGCCACGATGGGAGATTTTCCTTTGCATGTCTGATCGTTCTTCATTTTAGCTTCAAGTAATAAAATCACAAATTCCTTGAAAAGATAAATAGTACATAACTTATAAGTGTCATTTAAAATAAGATATGACAGAACAGATCTATATGTGCTTCCCTTTGGTAATTTCCTAAATAATCCAATTCATATACAAAAATGCTCCGATTTAGCCAGGGTCACTTTGCACATCTCACTATTCCAACCCAAACCATCACTCCTCCACCACCATGCTGATGTGGAGCCTTGTACAGACATCCAGACCTCCATCTGGACCTTCCAGTGCAGCACAACATTAGTCAGTGCATTTCATTAGCTGAAATCCTGCATGCAGAATCATCTGGAAAGCTGTGTATGGGTGGCTAAGGCACTGCAGAACATCTAAAAGACAACAAAACGAGCACTTTTTACCCTCAGAAACGTCCTAAATTAGTCATTTCAGTTGCAGCCGGAGGGCTACTCTGCTACTAAAACGTGTTGATGTTTAATGCACGAGTCGTGCGGTCCTGTGCAAAAGATTTCTGCAGCACTCCAGGAAGGATTCAAACACGAATCAGTTTGTAAGGTGAGTTTAGGAAGAGTTTAAGGGTTTGAGAAAGTAGATGGAAAGACCCGGAAGAGAGTCAGAGGGTTTTTTAACACCGACAATTTAAAGTCAGCATTTAAAAATGAGACTTTATGGGTGGAGAAAGCGCTCCACACTAAGTGACGAGTCAGTTTTTCAGGTTTTGCTTAACTTTTTACCCTCAGACGAGGAAAAAAAAAATCATGACTGCAGCACCTACAACTAAACATTAGTTTGTACTTATAGGGTATGAGAGCAAACGCTGCTGAGAACAGCCTGCAGTTTCACTGAATGTAGTAAAAGCAAAGCGAAGAGGAGGTAGGGGTCAGTACCTATGACTGGAGCATTGATGCACAGTTCCCGGGCCAGCACGAGGAAAGTCTTTCCAAGGACATAGACGTTCACCTGTGAAAACAGAAGCTGTTACAACACTGATGCCACCTCCGTCTAACCTTACAACATGATTCAAGCTTTACACCATCAAGTGTGCAAACCATCTCGTGGCTGCGGTGGCCATTAAAGCTACTTAGCGTGGGCTTTGTTGCATAAAGGCGACTGTGAGGATGAAATCAGGCTGTTGCATCAGCAGAAGCTTCAGTGTTTTGCTTACATAATTGACTCCAAGGCCGCCCAACATTTCACCTCAATATGTGTGATTAAAAGCTGAGCTCTGCTCATGTTTGCAGGGATTTGAAGGGTCTCTAAATGTGCAGCTCTTTCCATCAATTTTTAAATCAGAAAATCTGCCACTGACGTCCCCCCCCCACTGATTTCCTAAATCTAAAGAAGAAATCCACCCTGGCTCTGGCATAACATCTGGTGACATTTCCAGTTTATTTTCAACCTTTGAGGTGAACCGATGACCTTCCTGTACCCGAGCTGGGCTTATTTTAGTAGTACAGCATTGACCTTAACAGACCCAGCAGCCGCAGACGTAAACACGTCAGCAAAAAACCCAAGACAGGGGGGGTTAACGTAAAGTTAACCTTCAACCTGAACCAAAAACTAAAAAGGTTTCAGCTTCTGTTTATGCATCTTTGAGGAATAACCATTGCATGAGGTACCTGCAAACAACACGAAAGCAGGCGGACAGCCATGAATATGCTGCGTCATGGTGGAACATTCATTCTGCCTACATGTTTTAATACTTCCTTTGTTTGAATCATGAAGATCCTGCTGCTCTCCATAAGTGTCCAGCAGCTGCTCCAACCAGTCACCAAACCAGCTGAATGTAATTAGCACAGTTCATCTGCAGGTAAACAAGCTTGTTGGTGAAAACACCTGTTCTAAACATACAGGTAGATCCAATAACATGACAGGACTTTTGCTTTGTAGCACCTGGATTTGCTTTGTTGATCCCTGGATTCTCCTGACTATCGATGGCTGTGTCCGAATGTGCACCTTATGCTCTACATCAGGGGTGCACAAGTCCGGTCCTCCAGATCTACTATCCTGCAACTTTCTCTAACACATCTGAATCAAATAGCTGATTTCCTCTTCTGCATGTTATCCAGCGCTGCAGAGGCCTGGATGCAAACGTCACCGGTTTTATGAAAAATGCAGGTATTTCTTATAAAACATGTTCAATGTTTTTTCATGTTTTTTTTTACTTTTATTAAAAAAAACGTCATTATGAAACCATAACATATCTGGCAGGTTATGTTAGGAGGGAAGCTCGTTTAACTGCATGAGAAAAAAGATAGGAAATATGATTTTCATGTTTTTAAGAAAACTTTGTCCTCTAATGACCTGGAAGAGAGAGCGCTGTCTGTTCTGAGAATTCAGACAAGCAACAAAAGCCACCTCACGAGGAGTGCAAAGAAAAGCTCATTTTCATCAAGTTAAAACAGCAAATCCAGCAGGTTTTTAACCTTAACACCAACTAAATAAGGCTAAAATCCACTGTGTAAGTGCTGCTCAAAACTCTGCTGTAAGAAGCCGAGAACGCATCAGAGTCCACACAGCAGGTAAACAGGAGATTTACTCTGAATCAAACTATAACGACATGCGAGGGAAGTTTTGCTTCTAAAAGCCATCAGCAGGACTTCAGCACAGAAATAAAACCAGTGTCAGGAAAAACTTCAGCTTCAGGAGATGAAATATATTTTTGGAACAGAATCTGATGAGAAGTTCCCAGTGCTGTTAAAATGAGGCTGAACAGCATCGGGGGGGGGGCATCGGGGTTATCACAGTGGATCCTCCCGTCACAGATGTTTCATTGTGTTTTACTCCACAACACCTCCAGAAGGCTCTGCAGTAAATTCTGACCCCCACTGCTCTGACTCAAAGGATGTAGTGATGGATGCAGCGGAACAACAAAGCCAAGCGGCTGAAATCTGGATCGGGTCGTGAACTGGAGTCAGGCCTCTGTCGTTCCTTTGGACCTCTCTGGGGGTGGGGAGACAGACAGACTCTCGGTCTCAGCAAAACCTCAGATGCTCCTCCACTATTCTGGGAACTGGATTGCAGGAAGTGGAAAAAATGCAGCTGCACGTTTTAACGGTTAATCATAAAAGTTGTTTTAAACTAAAAAGTACCAGCTGTTGTTTAAAAGCCACAATAATTCATTTATTTAAATAAAATTAGACCTACAATATGAATTCCACACTCCATCTGAGGACTGGAGATGGTCTCCATGTCCGGATAACTCGTTAACAAAAAGGTGAAGGCTCATTTTTACAGCATTCATTTTAGATATTTATGAGAATATTGTAATTTTGGCATCACCAGCATCCACTTCCTGCCTCCCAGTAGAGATATGCACTTAGATCTTTGTTACACAGCTGCAGCGTTGCCGATATTCCGCCTGGTTTATGTTGTGAACATTCAATTTGAAAGGACTTTCTGCCCTTTCAGGCTTCAGCGAAGTGTATAATCCCGTCCATCACAGTCTTAAGTGAAACGTTCCAGGTCCAGGGTCAACTCAAAAAAGCCCGGTTACCCAACACTTCCCAGCTCAACAGGTGGAGGCCGTGATCGACGCTTCAGGGAAAGCGGTTCTAACTAAATGATCCTGTGTGTGTGATTGGTGTGACCGAAGGCAGCAGAACAACTTTCTTCTGCATTTCACTACAATGCAAACAAGCTGCTTCAAGGAAGGGAAGCTCATCCTGAAATGCATTTCCACCCCGCTGTGCTTCTAACAAACCAACTGCAGACCGAACCCCCCCTGGCAGATTAATCAATGTGTAATACAAGTATCTGACTTTTCCACCAGTCATTCAAATAATCAGACTGGTGGTCTGGGTGTGGATCCATGAAGGGGCCCGCAGCAGCCGCCTAAATGCTCAGCATTAATAACCCCTTCAGCCCCACCCAGCAGAAATCCACTTCAAATCCACTCCTCACCTCCTAATGCCAGGGTGTACACGGCAGGGGAGGGGCATCTGGCGAGTCTCCGACAGCTGGGAGCGTAAAAATAAAAGCCCCTGACCAGCTGTGACTGTGAGAAATGTCCCACCACACCCCTGACTCACAGAACTGGCTGCCGTTAAACATGCAGACAAATGGAGAGCTTTCTAAAATTAAACACATGACTCTGGTTTGACAGCGCGGGTGTGAGTCTGAACTCAGGAGCGGTGAGGAAGTGATGCTTTATCAAAGTCCCGGTGAGAGGTAGAGCAGTTTTTCCACTCAGTCCTGATTAGTCATCATGAGAAGAAGCTCTCTTAAACCTGGAAAACTTTCTTTTTTCACTTTTTATTCCATTTTAAAACAATAAAACGACTCCTGTTTAAAAACCTACCTGCAGAACGTCACTGAGATCCAGCAGCATGTCTGAGGAAGCAGGTCAAGGCACCAAACCAAAAAGAGTCAGAGTTTAAGAATACCAGGCTGGGATGTGGATCGAGTCCAGTTTAATGGAGGTCAAACAGAAGAGGATGCCGGAGAGGACAGTGGACACACAGAGTCACTTTAACACAGTAAAGTATCAGACATGAACCAAGCTGCATGTCTGATGGCTTCAACAAGATGTGTTAAGCATAAATAAAAACAATGATTTCCATGTCTCATCGCTCCACAGTTCAGTTCTTTGCCTCTAATGGCAACAACTGTAAAATCAGTTTCAATAGGGGAAAAAGGTACAGACCATAAACAATCAGAGCACGTAACTACTAACTAGGCAATTTGGCAACATGTCAGTACTGTGTCTGCATAGAAAAGGAGCATCCAGAGAGGCCGAGTCTCTTTGTGAATACTGTGAAAATCCCACAGTCCAACAATGAAACGATTCAGAGAATGTGGAGGAACTGGTCCGCGTGGGACATGCTGGTGGGGTCCTCAGGCAGCACTGCATTAAAAACCTATGTGGAAGTATCTACACGGACTGGGGACGGCTTCACAGCTCACCCTGAAACCCACAGCGCAGGTTATTCCTCCATCAAGCCAACGAGAAGCCAGATGTGAAACGCTGCTCATTTAAGATGCTCTGAGTGGGAAACTGGATAAATAAGAGAGATTCGTAGTGGAAAGCACATCTGGAGGCTTTAGAGCAACATCTGCTTCCATCCAGATAATGTCTATCAGGGAAGACCTTGCAGATTTCAGCAAGTAACTATGTTTTTAAAGATGCTTGCAGCTGCTAACGATGCTAATCCTCATCCTGGAACTACTTTCCACAGCTATTCCTGCAACTCTGGACAACATTTGAGAACATATTCACAAAAAAAAGCACAACCCTTCTGGCTCTTCAGCCTGTGCACAGCCCATCCTCCTGGTGCTCAGCTGCCTCTCAAACACATTTGGTCACCGTGGTGACAGTGTCTCCGTGGCGATAGGTGCACCTGTCTCCAGGCTGTCAGGATGGATTAGCAGGTCTTCTCTGAAAAAGGCCACACAATGGAATTAGCACCAGCGCAGATGAAATGGGAAAGATAATCCCAGCGCACGCCGTCTGGAGATTACAGACGACTCTCTTAATCAGGAAACAAACACATCTGCTTGCTCCCAAGCAGAAATGACACCTTCATTCACTGCACCAGGGAGGATGGGAGATGCAGGAGCATGACACAAAATCAGTGGTTGCTTGTCATGGTTTCAAGGACTGGTTTATAATCTCTCAAACCACAGCTCCCAATATGGACATTCAGAAAGGATTAACTTCCTGAGATGATTCCTGCTGCTCACACCTGCCATGACTGATTCCTTCCAAATATAAATTCAATATCAGGTAGCAGGAAAAGCATTAGGTGTTGTCAGTGTTATGGTGCATTCGGCTGGAGTGGCGGTGCATCTGGGTTTCTCCTCTGGGTCGCTGGGAGAGGCAAGCAGACCTCATTTTTTACTCTGGCCTCCTGAACAGGAACAAACCGCTCTGATTGAAGACAAGGTTGCAGCAACCAGACGCTACAACCTGACTCAGTTTATTCATGCGAAGAACAAGATGAGAGTTTACTGATACCATTTGGATTTGATTGTTCCACCACTGAGACGTGCTGGGACCGACCTCTTATTCAGTCAGTCCCCAGAACACCATAAAGTTGGATTTATTTGCTGGTTTCTTAAAGTCTGCAGGGTAAAACTGATGAGTCACCCTGCTTCTCTTCGTGGTTGCTGCTCGTTAAATGCAACTCCAGGTTAGATTAACATTTGCATTTCATTCTGTTCCCATTCTTTCATCTTCTCCTGCCACAACATTACAGACTCATCCAGTTGCAGGAAGGGAAGCAAGTGGAGCTATTTTTTTACCAGTTCTACTCCTCCAAACACACAAACACTGAGGCCTCTGCAAACACACCCACACGCAGAAATAAACAAAAGCCAAATCAACACCCTGCACACCTCTTTCATTAGGTAAACCCATCCAGGCCAGCCTGGGCTGCAGTTACATAACACAACCATCATCTGAGGCTGAGTGAGTCAGCAGTAAAACAGACAGCAGCACACAGAGTACGGAAAGCTAAGAGGTGCTTTGTTCATGGAAAAAGGATAAAGCCATAGTCCTGTTGTTCCAACATCATCCAGCACTTCAATAAGCAAATTAAAACCAGGGAAAGGATGCAAAAATCCATTTGACTTTTCTCTAAGTTACCGCTTCAGCTCCGGTATCGCAGCACTACGTGGACGGAGCATTTTAGCCGGAACCCTGCATGCGGTGTTACACAGCACCAACCCACCCAGTCAGCATATCCTCACAGTTAACCTGAACTGTTAATCACAGGGTTTTCAGTCATTTTATTAAGTTTTTGGAATTACACAGAACTTCCAACAGCACAAACATACACCAGTGTGACTCCCAAAACGCTGATGTTACGATCCCATTCGTTCTCATTCAGGCTGTGCAGAACATAGCTGCACAGCGTCTAACTCTCACACAGCATAAAGGCGTGCATATTACACTGATGATGCTTTAAAGCAGCTGAAGGCTTTGCTTTATTCATGCAGGTTTTTGCTCTGCATTCATGTGCTGTTTTATCTTATGTCTATTTTAATTATTTTCTTCTTCTACTGTATCGTTTCATATAATAAAACACCATTCGTGTAGCTAAACTGCTAAATGTGAGATATAAACAATCTTCTATAGATTAAATGTAACATGAGGATGTTGCAGCAGACTGCTAGTGTGACTACAGAAGTTTCCCTGAAACTTTCCCTGACTCGTGGGAACCAGCCCTTTCATGCACAACATGAAGCGAGTGTGTGTGCAGACATAACGTGCAGCGTTCAGGGTCTGCTCAGTGTGACCCTCACGGTGCTTGTAGCTTCCTAGTTTCTTCATACATCATACATCAGACAGTGCACAGGTATGGGAACAGTAAAAACACATGTTTGTATTGATGTTGCCTTCCTGCACCCTGTCAGCTGTATGTGTGTGTGTGTGTGTGTGTGTGTGTGTGTGTGAGAGTGAGGGTGAGGCAGGCTCAGCTGAACTGGGATTTTAACACCAGCAATGCAGCACCTCCCTGCAGAGCTGCGGTCACGTTTGTTTCTAATGCAACTGCTTGTAAACCATCAGGTCATACGGGCCAGTTTGGCTACCTCAGTCTGTCTGCACTTCAGATTTGTCCAGCTCGTGTCCAACACACGGCTGCTGTTCGTTCACATTTTCATTCGCTAAACTGAAAAGCACCTCGGTACCTCGTCGAGGTCCATCAGAAACAGAACCTGTACAAGCACACGGAGCATTGCTTTTACCAAGAAGAGAAATCAACAGCAAGGATACGTGGTGTTCCCTCAGTGCGACAGACCATGTAGATGCAGGCGGCCATGACGTGGGAGGACTTGCGTCCCCGGGTCAGGTGTTTGCTGAGCGCCATCTTGTAGAAGTTGAAGGCTGTGTTCAAACAGTGCTGGTTCAACTGCAGCTGGTGGCCCAGAGTGTTGATGTGCTGTTTAGCTGAAGATGTAAGAAAGAAAAAGCACGTTAACAAAACCATTTCTTTTCCGTAGATTTTTCTTACTTCTATAATAAAATGAAAACAAGGGAGTCAAACCTTCATCCTCTGATGCCATTACCGGCTCCAGCTGCATATACATCGTATCATGCTAACGCAGCATTAGCACACAGCTGCGTTAGCTTTGTGTAGCTTTTAGCTTTTCTAGAAGCATTTTCATGAATAAATATTGATCCACAGATGTTCTGAGTTGGTAAAAACTCACTGGGAAGTAAAAGTCCAGCATCATGACACTCATGCAAACAGGTCAGAGTCAGCACAGTTAAAGGGTTCGTAATGATGCTTAGGTTCTGGTGGGGCGAAAAGCTGACCCTTAGATACTCCTGCATCACCTGGAGAGCTGAGGTCAATGTCAGGATGAGCTTTTGAATCTGTGAGCAGCTGTGTCCTTTCCCATGCATCACATCTGGACAGCATCAAGGCTTTGTTCCTGGGCCCTTATTTTCTTATCGTCCCTACTTCCTACTTCATCTTGGATCAAATATCCAGAAATATGCCACTGCAGTCCATTTTTAAAGAGTGCACGTCACTCCGAGTCCAGCATCACTTCACTGGCTTCAGATTTTTAGTTGCTGCCCTGAAACCTTTGCACAACTCTCCTCCTAAAACTCGTCTTTGTCAGTTTTTACACACAGTTTGTGGTGTTGCCTTTTACCAACAGTGTTTATTTTAAAGTGCTTTATGAATAAAGTTGAACTAAATGAATAAATCATGCTAATGGCCTGAACAGGAAAGCCTGCAACTTGGTGAGCAAGGCCAGACAGCCGCAGTCCTGCAGGTTTTAGATGCTCCCCTTTACACATCATATTTAAATGAAAGTCTGCTGGATCGCTTCCATTTACTTTGAATGTGCAATATATTTCTCAGACATATACATCATACTTATATCTGCAAATAACTCGAGTGTGCACATCTGTTTACTCTGTAAATATTTTTATACCCTAGATCTTTCTTATTTATCTTCTATACTGCTTTGCACTGACACTGGGGATGGCTCAATCTCGTTATACTTGTGTATAATGACAATAAAAGGCATTCTATTTATTTGACCCAGGTGTGTTGCAGGAGGCAAACACCCAAAACCTGCAGGTCTGTGCTTTTGTTGGAAAGCTCCAGGTGTGAGATGTCACATGATCGCATCACCCTGGTGTGGTTACAGCTTTTCACACTCTAATGTGTAATCTGTGACACTCTGATAAAAAGTTTATTTAATTTGTAAATATAATGTTCAATAATGTTTGGTGGATTGTGTGAGCTTTTTTAGGAGCCATAGCAAACAGATGTTCACAGGTTACTGATGCTTCAGCTTCACTGGAAAGAAAAACTATATAGACCAGAGACAGGATGGTTTAAAGTGGATAAAAATATTATGTGTAAAAGTCTGAACAGGCGTTCATTTTACTTCAAAGTTGATAGTTGTATTGCAATACTTTCAACAAACTAAGTTTGAGGGTTTGTGTGTTTTTATATCCAAAATTTTAATAAACAAGTTTAAGTGGAACAGGTGAGACTGGGCTGGAGAGGGTATAACAAAAATAAAATCCAAAGCATTAAACAGTAAAACAGTCCGAGACCCCTCAGTTCTGCATATAAAACCCTTTTAAAGTGAGAGAATATTTTTCCTTTGGAAGGAACCTGCTTCTGTCAGTGTCAGCCACTTGCAGAGAATAATAAATTCTGAGGTGGTACTTACTGTAAGTATCTGAGAACGACTGAGTGAGATGATGCCAACGCATAAAAACCTCCACAATGGTCCCCATGGGTCACTGAACCCATCAGCGCTTCCACCACATCCTATGAATGTCCCAGCAGACGTTTAATAAAATAAATATGAGCTCATTGTGTTTCATGTCTACCAGCTTTTAGGGCTGCTTACACACAGAAGGAACAGAAGCTGCTTTGTTGTAATTACACACCTGCAAAGAGCACAAGGGCTTCATTACACGCACATGCACACGTGCACATATACGTGGGCACAAACAAGCCTGTTTAACTACACCGTTAGAGGATCAAGCAGAAAAACATGTGTTTTCTGTCTGCACACACACGTAAAGCGGTTCAGGTGGAACAGCAGGACTTTATAATCACAGAGCTGCCGTGTGTGTGTGTGTGTGAGAGACCTGGGATGTGCTCAGCATGATGAGCATCTCCTCGCACAACCAGATGTGTGTGTGTGTGACCTATTGAGTGGGAAGTGTGGATGAACTCATCGTGTCTCATCATGCTGTCTGTGTAAACATCGTGCCAGACGCGCTCGCCGCCTAAATCACATCTGGATCTGTGTCTGCGGCCTGAAGCTCTCTCGGGACTCTAATGACTCTTCTCACACATGGTTTTCCCTGATAAAAAGAATTGTATGAAGGTAAATACGAGAAATTAAAATAATCCCTTGTTTTAAATATTTACAGCAAGTTTGGGTTTTTTAGCAGCTAAATCTTTGATTCAAGTAGAAACTGTTCATTAACAGCAATTTGCAGGTAAACAAGACAATCTGCAGGTGGATGTAGACATTTTAACACAGAAGAAGCCAAGAAGTAGGAAGATGTCCTCGGTGCTCGTTTCCACTCATGCACACGGCCAGTTTGGGTCAAAACAGGATACTTTGCATTTTTTTAAGCAATGTGGTTTTTGTCCTGGTTGTGGAAAAGACCAGCTCTATACACTCTTTAGGTACTGGAGGGAGCATGGGAGAAGGTGTTTGACCATGGGCCTCCAGGGGGTTAGGGTAAGAGCTGTTTGGTCGTGTCAGAGCTTGGTCCGCATTGCTGGCAGTGAGTCGGATTGGTTTCCAGTGAGGGTTGGAGTCCACCAAGGCTGCCTTTTATCACCGATTCTGTTCATAACCTTTATGGACAGAATTTCTAGGTGCAGCCGAGGTGTTGAGGGGATCCAGTTTGGGGGCCTCAGGATCAGGTCACTGCTTTTTGCAGATGATGTTGGCTTCATCTGGTCCTGATCTCCAGCTCTCACAACAGTGATTCACGGTAGAGTGTGAAGCAGCTGGGATGAGAATCAGCAACTACAAATCTGAGACCATGGTCCTCAACCGGAAAAGGGTGGAGTGCCCTCTAAGAGTGGGGGATAGGATCCTGCCCCAAGTGGAGGAGTTTAAGTATCTTGGTGTGTCGTTTATGCATGAGGGCGACAGGCGGGCTGGTGCAGCGTCTGCAGTCATGCAGACTCTGTGCTGGTCTGTCATGGTGAAGGAGAAGCTGAGCCATTGAGGGATTTAGAGCCGCTGCTCCTCCCCATGGAGAGGAGCCAGATGAGGCGGCTCAGGCATCTGGTTAGGATGCCTCCTGGACATAGTGAGGTGTTCCAGGTGTTCCATGAACCACCACTTCATGTTACGCATGAGCCAGATGTGATGGCTGTATCCAGATTGAGTCATTTAGCAAGCGTCGGCATCACAAAGTAAGTAATGTGTTTAGAAAAAAAAACAGTCAAATGCATTGCTTTAAGTGTTTTTAATCTGTTGCTGTTTGGTGCAAGTTAACATCAGATAATAAAGGCGCTTGCAGCCTCAGTTTGGGGCTTTAATTCAAACTCTCTTCAGCAGGATAGTTATTTTCTGGCCTTTATCCAAACCTAAAAACAGTGGCTGAATCGTAATCAAAGCTCCGGGATTAACGAACAGCAACTCGTGACATTTACATGAACAAAAACGAGGACATCCTGAAGGAGGTGTGACATTTACACATACAGCTCTTCTACTATACAGGGAGCAAGGCACTTGGATATACTTTTTGAAAGGATTAGATAAGACCTACGAACACACCCGATATCTCTGAACACTCGAGTCAGGCAGTGAGGAAGACTAAAGCCTCTCAACGAGGGACAGAAACTGAAGATGCAATGATAAAAAAAGTGGTAGATGGCAGAATTATACCCCAATGAAATGCATCACTTCACCGATTTATATCAAACCTCTTTTTGCATGACTCCATCAACCACCTAGTTATGAAAACTGGCAGAAACTGCAGGTGTGGGGGTCTGCTGCCCGTGTACATAGGCAGAAATCTCTGAATGGCTAACAGCAGCTTAACGGACACTAACTAGATGAAAATACACACGTTCGTAAAGCGCTTACACCACAGAGTGATCTTTGAGGAGACTGTCCCCATCAGAATGCTCTCAGCTATGCACTGGTAGAAGGTGGTCCTGAACCATATCCTAAGCCTCTAGCAAACAGCCACGGACACTGGAACTGAGGAGATCTAGAGATAAGAACAAGCTTTTAAAGCACACTTTGGTTTCCATGTTCAGATGAAGAGTGAGGAGGATGCGACTCATAAGTCTCAGCTGCTGTTCAAAACACCGAGTTGTGAAACTTCCAGGGGATTCTGGACAGGCCGTCACCACTTCCATGCAAAGACCAGCATCCAGCTGAATCTGACGGATTTACGGATATAGAAAATATAAAGATGGAATTGTTAAATGAAATGCTGCATGAAGCAGCTTCATTTAATGTCCAGCCATAAAACTTTTACACCAACCAGTACCAACGTATGAGGAACGGATGATGCACCACTGGCACACAAAGCGCTGCAGGTGGTGGGACATGAATCAGTCTGCGGGGAAGCAGTGGAGACTCAGAACCGCTGGGGACTTTTTCAGGAGGACAAGAAGGAAAAAGCAAACACTTCTCTGTGTCAGACCCCTGCAGACTCACAAACGTATGTAAATCTGCCAGCACACACACACAGAGAGAGGAAGATGAAGCGGCTTCCACACTCGCTAACCAAACAGCAAAAATAAGGGTTTCCAGCACAAAATTGCAGTTTTTCCAGTAGTACAGACTGATAAAAGTATTGTTGAACATTTCAGAGGATCAGCACGACTCATGTTTGCCACAATCTGCTGCCATAAGCTGCTTGGCTTAGTTTAGCAGAAAGACTCGAACAAAAAGAAACTTGGCAGAGCTACAGACAAATGTGACCCACAAGATCCTCTGAAGAAAATCCCAACAAAATACACTTTGCTCATAAGTAACATGTATATGCATAATAAGAGCTTTTTGTGTTGTTTCTGGCTGCAGTCTGCGATCAAACACCCTTTTCTTCTGTCAGGTCTGACTAACGGCTCAGGTGGTCCTGGTGGGAAATAATGCACTGAAACAAGGTGGAGAGAAACGTAGCTCTAGAAAAGGCCGTTTTACTCATCATCACCTATTCAGCCAATCACACAGCAGCAACTGGGCACTTATCATGAAGACATGGTGAAGGCGACTTGCTGAAGTTCTGAGCATCCGAATGAGGAAGAAAGTATGATACTGAATGCATTTCTGCACACATGCACTAAATCTGGACAACAGAAGATGGAGACATGTTGCCTGCTCTGATGAGTCAGAAAACATGGACCCATCCTGCCTTGCTGCTGGTGTAATGGTGTGGGGGCATTTTCTTGGCCTACTTTTGGCCCCTTTAGTACCAGCTATGGCATGGTTTAATGCTACATTCACACTGGAGCTTTAATCCAGCCCCAGTTCACTTCCATGGACAGCTGGTCTGGAACAGGAGATCCTCATCATGGATCTGCAGAAGCTCTAAAGAATGCTCCCCACACCCGTTATGAGTTGGATGGACCTGATAAAGTGTCAAACCTCAGTATGCAACCTCTGTTAGCACACAGCAGCAGTTAACAGTGTCCCCAGTTTCCATCCTCCCATCCGCTTTAACACGCGGTGTGACTAAACGAACCCCCTGCATCCTCACACACTGTGCTGTTACTCAGCGTCTGATGCAGCCCGACAGCTCTGTGACTCCACAGCTCCACCCTATGAGGAGTCAGGAGAGAAGCAGCCTGTGGTCGCCACAGTAACCAGCTGCCTGGACCCCATATCTGGGTTGATAAATGATCCCATCCTGCTGCAGACAGCAGCTGGATGGGACGAGATAACACCGACTTTCAAGAGAGTCAAAGACAAATCACACATTAGAGATAAAGATTTAACTGTTCATAGTGACTAATCTACTGCAATTATTAGCTGAGCCTGCAACTTTTTCAGCTCTCCCTTTTCAGTAACTCTTACTCCAGTTTTTCCTGCAACAACGCATCTGTTTTCAGACAAAAAGTCAAAATAATGCAGCACCATCAGGTGGAAACAATTAGAGCAAAGCGTCTGAACACTGGAGCGTTCAGACGCTGATGAGGCAACAGTACCAATCCCAGTCTATGCTCTTACACAAGTTTTCTGTAAAACTCCTGCTATTTGATGTATAAACAACTTATATGGCAGAAGAAATAAACGTTCCAAGACAAACTGACAGAGCAGAAGCAGAAAGCATCCAGCAGCGAGGTGGAAAGGCTGCTTGTGTGGCCTAAAAGGTGCATTCATGACTGAAAGGGACAAGTAGGATGAAAACATCCAAGCTTAATCTCCTCTGAAAACGTAAAGACTTTAATGATCCGGCTGAAGTTAGAAATGCAGACGTGTTGCAACAGAGCTGCTTTCAGGCCAGAACTCAGCTCGCAACATGAAGTAAACAGGTTGCTACATAGGAAATAATCCCCCAGTTGTACCATACACCAGCACCATGTTCCAAGCTCCAATTTATTCTGCAGATATAAATGAAAACCTACTGTCCAGCTTTACAGGCGACACTCAAGCATTAAATAATTCAATGAACACACGTTTTTGCGGCTTCCTTTCTTTAAGCCGCTGAGAGGTGTTGAGTTCTTTAAAAATTCGTGACGCGCTTCGTCCTTTAAGCCCACAGAGACGCTGGATCCAGGATGCGTTTTAGTTCCCTTTATTAACACCTGCTATCAACGTTTGGATTAACCTTAAACTATTGTACATGCTGAGGATAGACTAAAATTAAACCAGACTTATTGGAAAAGAAGGAAATGGAAAACAAAAGCAACAAAAAACGGGGGCGCTAGCGAGCGCGATGGAGTGAAGACGTCTTTTTTAGAGCTCCTGCATATTTCAGCTCAAATTACAATAAAATAGACGTTTATGTTACCTCTTTGCGTCTTAAAACTCATATAAAACCACGACTCATTGACAACGGACAAAAAGTAAAGTAGAGCTGCATTTAAATGGCCGCAAATCTACGAAAATACAAGTACGAGGCCTCATCAAGCACGAGGCCAAGTGCAGCCGCAGGAAAAAGCTCTGACATCACCGCCGCTAGCCAAACAACATCAAGGGCTAATCCGGCAGCCGACATGGATGTGACTGCAGTCAAAGCGGATATTCTTGCTTCACTGCGACAAGATATTGCCAGTATCATTACACAAGAGATTAAGAATGTTTTTGCGGACAACTTTGCGTCTCTAAAAA
>JBAMHV010000021.1:21725597-21762267 GCA_037177535.1 Pseudomugil gertrudae
TTTTAGGTCCAACTTCCTGTTCTCTCTACAATAAGGAACAATTTATTCAGGAATTTCTAGGTTTTTAGTCACAAAAATATTCCAACATCTATAAAGCTACATAAATCTGATAAAACACACGAAACACAACAAACGATGTATCTCACCTCCCAGAAGCACTTTGAGCTGCTTGTCGTAGAACTCTACCTCCTTCTGAGAGACCAGGCTGCACTCGGCACACTGCCTGACCGGATCCACGAAGCACATGCGGGGCAGCGCCACCTTCTTACTGCAGCACTTATCGCAGAAGCAGCGGCCGCACCGCCGGCAGTGATGCTGTAGAAGAAAGCACCAGGTTAGTACTCAGACATGTAGCCTACATCACACTTTATATTTGTCTGATACACACCACCAACTACAGGAAACTATGACATCCTGAGCTTCTTTGTGCTTGTAAAAGCCTGGAAAAAAAAGCAACACTGCAGTGATGCTGGACCACTACTACGTGATTCTGTGCTGCTACTGATGGACAAGAAGACGGAGACATGGACACATTACAGAGACAGTGCTGCCCCAGCTATACACGCAGCCAAAGTGGAGCTGAAACTGTTTTTCTACACAACAGTGGCAGGTAAACACAATGAAAGTGCTGCTGGCAACTTTCAGCCGAAGTAGCGCATCAGGGCATCTGGAGGTGTCGGAGGTGTCAACAACGTGTTGGGTGTGCTCCGTGTGTGCATTTCAGAGACGTTTTGATGAGTGAACCTGGCCAAATCAGCCCTCCATATGCAGAAAGAGTCAAAGTACCGGTACAAGAAGCCTACAGCAGCGTTTGAGTTAGCGCACATTATCAACACCGTTCATCAAAAGCAATTCTACACGTCTTCACACATCTGAGGGTTTATTGCACGAGTGTTTAAAAAAAGTCTTCCTAAAACTAGTCAGTATATTGCTCTCTGTCAAAAGGCATAAATTAAGTGGTTTTTCTGTTTGTTTTTTCCAATTAAAATTAGTGTTTTTGTGAATATAAAACAGTCAAATTTGCTGACTTCATAGCACCTGTATCTACACTTTGCTTGCTGTGCATCAAAGACTGCGGAATATGTAAAAACCTTCAGACATCCAATCATCAGATATAATCAGAATTTTATCTTCATTTCCTGTTTGTTTGGTAGCAACTTTACCGGGCAGATTTTTCTGAATTATTTTCTAAATATAGCTCATGGCCATACTGAGACACCATCAGCGTTTGGGAGCGATCTGGAAGAAAAGTGTGTGAGTGTTTTTCCACAACCCTACATACTGAAGGTGAGTTTTACACGACTACAAGTTATTTAATGGATGATTTCCAAAGGTTTTGGTTTGTGAAGCCAGAAAATGATGCAAACATCACATAAAGTAAACATGGAAGTAGTTTTACAGCTGTAATCTGTATGTTTGTATAGTTTTTAATCAGCAGAGAAGCTCAATATAGATCTGCAAAAAGTATAAATAAATAAATATCATAGCTCATTTACTCTTTTTGCATGGATAAGAGCTTGAGAACATCATCAACTTTGTACAAAGGGCTGACCAGAGGTGTATAATCCTGGTCCAGGAAGTAGAAATCCTGTGTGGCAGTAGTTCAAACCCACTACTAAACCCACTGAATTTAATGTTTTCACAATCCATCTGCAGGTAAACAAGCGTGTTAGTGAAAACACCTGTTCTACATGTACAGGTAGATCCTAAAACATCTCTGCAGCTATCTGATGTATTCCATAAAAACAGCTTTTTTTTTTTACAAAGTGTACGAAGACACTTTTCGTCGACAGACAAGAGTTTACAAAAGTATCAAATAAGGAGTCACAACAGTTTCCAGTGCAGACAAACTGGCCAATACCTCTTTATAAGCACCTATGCTCAGGGAAAAAATAGCCTGTATAACTGATGTTTGTTTGGTTTTAAAGGCGTTTTGGAAGTCCATGTTTCCAACCTGGAGGGCGTTTAATGCTTCAGATGTCTGAGCTGTAAATGGGATGACACCACATTAACATTTTTGCCCCTTTGTCAAAAGCAGGAACAACTTAGCAAAGAGGGTGTGAGTACATCTCTGTTGTGGATACAACTAACCATTGAGGGTTAAAAAAAACCAAAGTAAATGTGAAAGCTTTATTTATATTTAACCAGAAATCATGGATGTAAGGAGTGCCTAACTGCTGCTTATCAACAGCAGAACAGATGAAGCTAGCTTTTAGCTAAAAGCATCCAGGATGTGAAACACTTTCCACATCTGCGTCTCCATTAAGGAAATTAAATCTGAAGAATGATAATCTATAATGTTTGACATTTACACAGATTGTGATTGTTTTAATTTGGTGCTGTCAAACACTGTGTGAAACAATGAAAAATAAGCTTTTCATTGCTGATTCCACCATGAAAACTATTTATAAATGACATGGAGTTGCAAGGGGGAAGACAAGATTATGTTAACCAGCAGCTTCAGGGACATTTTGTCTTTCTGAGCAAATACAAAACTTAAAACAACAACTGGAACCAGCCGAGCCACCATGCTGCCAGTAAGCAATGGGAAAAGTATTCATAGCACCACCGACTTTGTGTTTTCAAGTAGAAAGTAAAAGCCAACGTTAAACAAAATGCCACATTTCTTACTTAGCCTTCATCGATTTTCTCAGCATGATTGCAACATTACAAACCTTTCTTTTGATGAAGTCAAACTTGGTGTCGCACTGCATACATCTCGGGCACTGGATGATGGGGGAAGAAGGAAAACAGGATGTTACATAACATGCTGAGCTGGGCAGATTCCAGTTCAGCAGAAAGTTGTGTTACATGCTATTTTATATCATGCACATGTGTCAACAGCTGGTCACAATCACTGAGTCCATCTTTAAAAGTTTACAGGATCATAATTTGGAATAAAAAGTTTATCATCATTATTTGCAGCTTGTACATCCATGTTTTAAAAGCCTTATAGAAGAGAAAGTGCTATACTTTTTAAGACTGGCTGCTTCAAAATAGCCAGAGGTTAGCTGAAGATGAATGATTTACTTTGTGTGTGTGAACTTCAGACAGACAGTCAGGATCTGTGTCTCCTGATGTAGTTTCTGGTGCTCAAACAAACAACCTGTAGTCTGTTTTTACGTGTTTGTCTGAGCTAGCAATGCTGCTCCTGTAGCTAGTTAGCTAAACATAATCAGCAGCGTGTGGACGTGACTGCTGGCTAAAACACAGAATAAAAGGGATTTTGTTACTGTCACAGCTAACAAATAATGAGTTTGACAGACAGATTTAGCTGTTTACAGTGTGGTTACGTTAAGTGCCAGGCTGGCCGTAGCAGCTTGCAACGCCCAGCAGGGACAAACTGCGTACAGGGACAAAACCCCGTGAAGTGTACCGATGTAAGGGGGCAGCAACCGGAAAGTGGTAGTCAATGTTATAAATAAGCGTAGATTTCTTTTGAGAAGTCCATTAAAAATAAACTTAAACCTCAAATGCATTATCCTATACATATTTTAAATAAAATCCGGTACCTAAAGTAAAAATACAAAAAAAGTTAGCTACAAATGCAAACAAACATATTCAGAGTGTTTCAAACTAAGGGACTTGCGCTGAAAACCCCAACCGGAAATGATCTTTTTATAACTCTAGCTATCTCCTGGTTGGTGTCCAAGGACTGAAGCTTCTCCCTGTCAAACCGATCCGCTTTTCTCACCTCTTTATCGGGGACCCACTGCGGCTCGTCTAAGGAGAAAGGGCTGTTAAAAGCTCCGTTTTCCGGCACCATTCTGAGGCCGCTGGGGCTGCGGACAAGTTTCTTCCCATCAGGTACTGAGGACATTTTGCTTGACTGGACGCTTCTCCCTGTTCCGCGCAGAGTCGTCTTCAACAACAAACTCCCATCAGGACACGCCCCCAGAATGATTGACAAGACATCCAACCAATCAGTACACAGAACTGAGATCACGTGGCCGTCTGGGCACATTGGAGTGTTTGGATTTTGTTATGTTCCCGGTCGAGTTAACCCCACCCACCCCATAATATTCAGTATCCATCATATTATCTCAACCAGAAAGAAATAAAACCAATACACATGTTAAATAAAATCTAAATGGAGCATAATGTTCAAGACGGATATTATACATACTCTTTTGTATATCTAAAAGTTATATAAAACTTTTTATTTACTCTCAAGATCAGTCATTTAAACAGTACAATTAGGCAGCACATGAAGCAATTCATTAATACCAATTCGAACATTTTATTCAAATAAAATTCAGATTATTTGCAACACAAACACAATTTACACTCTCAGAAGAAAGGAAATTATAGAAGATCATTTTACAAACAAAGCTTTCCTTTATTAAAGTGCAGTTGAGTAAAAAAAAGCGATTTGTACACAGATTTTGTTTTAATTTCATCAACTGCTTCTACTGTAACATATGTGCAGCAGTGCTCTGCAACACACCATCACTGTCTACAAACACACTGTGAAGAAGAAAAAGTCCAAACATGAGAGCAGCAGTTACATGTTATAGTGGCAGTCTAAACCAGAAACACGTTTTACACAAGATACAAGGATGGTTGTGAGAGCCAGGTTATCAGGTGTGTACAGATTCATTTTAATGAAGCAAAGTGGGACAGGCTTTATGCTCTACTTTTGTTTCCATGTCTGGTATAAGTGAGAAAATCTGATCCCTGATCAAATCCAGTTATTCCAGTTTGTCCTCACTTCCTGAGAATTTACCTGCATGTCCAACCATCCATACCATTACACATCAACCTGAGCCACACACACTGAGCAGATGTTACACACAACACTACAGAGCTGTTCAGCTGGTCTGGTCACATGCAACACTTTGGACAAAGCTGACCTCAAGCGTAGCGCCAAGATCTGCGGTTCAGTTACATCAAAGAGGAATTTGCATTTTCAAACTGTCAATTAAAATACAGTGTAAGTTTTTTTCTGATGTTTTTAATCAAATCTGTGCAGATTCATTTGTCAAAGGTGTTAAAAACTGAGTTAAGATGGAAAATGTAAAACATGTATTTATATTGAAATGGTCACACAATGGACGTAGTCTGAATTTCACTGTAAACGATGCAGTAAGGTGTCATGCACATGGCTTTGTCTGCAACTCTGCTTCCAAGTTGTTGCAATTTTCATTTCAAAGTTGCATGAATGGAAAATAATTCACTAAACAGATCACCTTTCTGAAGCACCCCCGCAGCGCAGGAGAGTCTTTCAAATGATTTATTTTGTAGAAAAAAAGATCAAATAGGACACAAAATCATTTTATTTAACATCCTTCTGCAGTAAGTCATACAGTCATCACATTGTTTAAATAACTCACTTTTCAGATAAAATGGGGAATATTTAACAAAACCAGAAATTAAAAAGACCCGCTATAAAAATATTTAACAAAGATCATTTGAAGGGATTTTTTGCGATATGCTTTACTTATTTTCTACCAGTTTTGACTAAAATTTGGAGAAAATAAATCAAAATGACAATGCTGTAAGCAGGAAACAAGCATGTCAACCAAGGAAAATGTCAAAGTGTCAGGTGGTAAAACAAAATATCACCACACCTAAAAGAATTAAACAAATAATGACTGCAGACAGAGAAGGTAATACAGTATCTGTGACAGAACTGGAAGAAAAGCCATTTGATGCAGAAATTTGTGTAATCTTTTAAAGGGGATATATGATGCTTTTAAGTCCTTTCAACATGTAAATAATTAATTTATTGTCTGTATAAAGTAGAACTGCAATGCTTTGGTCTGAATTCCTGCTTATTCTCGCTCCACACACACCTTATAAGCCTGTTCTGAGGTGCGTCTTCAGAGCGACTCGTTTTGGTGCCGTCTCTTTAAATGTAAATGAGGCCTGTCATTCCCCGCCCCCCACCAGGTCACAGGAAGTTCAACTCTGCCCTGTGCCGCCATGTTTGTAGCTTGATAGCAGCAATACGCCAATCTCCTGGGAGAGAAACATTTTATTGGTAAGTTTAATATAAATGTCAACCTATCAGAGTCACAAAATTGATTACCTGGAAGTCCACGACCCACAGAAAATACTGTGACATGATAGGTTTAAAAAAAAAAAACGTAATAGAGAAAATTAAACAGACTGAAAAATATGACCACAAAGAATATAAAGATATATGTGCAGCATCAGGAGGGAATAAATTGACATTTTCTGCATTCCTAAACACTTAAAAGTGCACAAAAACATGGATTTAAGGGATAAAAAAGTAGATTTTGCATGATATGTCCCCTTTAAATATATTTAACAAACTCGCATTATAAGAGAAGCTGAATGAAACTCCTGAGTGGTGACTGTTTGCCAGTGTTTGTGGCTGAAACGGTATAAATGTGAGTAATAATTCATTTATCATCATTAGATATTCATATTCAGTATTCTCTGAATTTAAAATCTACGTGCCACATCCTTCACTGCTATCGCACAAAGCAGCGTGCGTCCTGGAGTCTCCGTAAAAACCGTCAGAAAACCACAATAAAACATTTACACGTCGATTATTGAAACAAAACTGTCAGATCTGCTCGGGCTTTACGGTTATCTGCCAACGGGGTGTGCTTAGGTTTTTATTGTGGGACACATCACCTGCAACATGCTGGTGTGTCATAACCACGCGGTTGTTCTTGTATTGGTACATTTCACTGCAGCCATGCTCTCATAAATATGGTTCTAATGGCCTTTTCCTCCCAAGTTCCTGTTTATACCTTTATTTCCAACAAATCTTTGTTTAGCTTTAACTTGTTTTAATGAATTACATTCCATCACGTTTTCTAGTACATGAATAAACTGCTTTACAGAACTGCAATATATTTACTAAAATAAATAATATATTTTATTATTCATCAGATATTCCCTAATTTAACAAACTGTGCTTCTTCGGAACAGAATCCATGGCTGTGTGGGTCCTTTTATTTATTTACCACGTGTAGATTAAAGTATTATCTATTCATTCATTTACCATTATAATAAATGCATATTATTGATTCATCCACAGGAATGAAGACGGACATCAATCTGCATTGAGACATTAAATAATGGACTCTTGTAGTGCACAAACGTTTGGTAAACTTTGATTTATTATATATTTGTGTGCATTTCATTTTGGTTTGACATTCAGTTTCTTTCCAGTTTTGTCTCCAACACACTGAATCCAGATGAAGCAAAGACCTTCACTGCTGGATAATAAAGTTGTCTAAATTAAGGCTTAATCAACCAAAAGTAGGTTACAGCATTTCAAGCATTTATCCAGTATAATATAGATCTAGTAAAATAACTGTGTGGATGCGTCATGAAGCTCACCAAAGACAAAACCTTCCAGCTGGGTTTGGTTTGTGTGGCTAAAACCTTCCAGCTGCAGTAAATATGCTGTTTTAGGATGAAACTAGTTACATCTACATTGCAAGTTATATTTTTATTTTGTGTAACTAACCCTGCTTCCTGCTGAAAGCAACAGAAGCATTGCTTCTTTTTGATAAAAACTAATATTTTTGTTTGTTTATTTACTTTAAATGTCCCTTGAATAAACATAAGGAAAACACTCTCACATTGTTTTGCTGCTGGACCCGGTACTGGGCCCGCTGGGGATGAAGGGGTTAACTCAGTAATCCATCATTTGGAGTGTCTGGTTCAACTTTACTCACATGGAAAAGTTATGTCCTGAACAAACATTAAAACAGCTGGAGCGGTTTAATCCTAGCAGTCAGTGTGTAAAACTACAGCCTTCCCAGACTGTTAACAGAAACAGCACCGTGACTCATCACACACATTAAAAGCTTCAGAGCCAGGACGGATACTTAAAAAAATAAAAAATGTAAACCCAGAACCTCATACATCAGGAGCTAAATCTTCAATCCACACAGGACAGAACGTTATATGAGGAAGCAGCTGAGATGAGGCTTCATTCAGGCCAGTTTAAGCTTCCACTTGTTGTCTTCAAACACCAGTTCAGAGGAACACCCGAGCTGGATGTAGGGACAAGAAGTCCTGGAAAAAGCACTGTGTTCATGTAGAGCTGAGCTGGGTATATTTATAGATTGCTGTAATGGACTGGCGACCTGTCGAGAGGCACCTGGACCTGTCCAGTGTGTACCCCTGCTGGGACTGGCTCCAGCTACTGGCTCCCTTCATTAGAATAAGCGCTACAGATAATGGATGATATATAAAAAGTGGACATAGTCAGCGTGATGTCACTCATCTGTTTTTTTTTTTAAATGCAGGTCTGGCATCACCATCTTGGACCCTTTGGAGCCAGAATTGACATATTTAGAATATATTCAATAATAAACCAAGTGGTAGAGACGGCTCAGGCAGGTTTGCTACATGTGTTCTACCAAACAGTGGAGCGAGTAGTTAATAGAACTTAATAGACCACTGTAACTGGTTAAAAGGACTTGTATTTCAGGAAAGAAGGTGCAGAAGTCAGTGGTAATGCTTTTTAGATGTCAGAGTTACTCTAAGACTAAAACGATGAAGGTAAACAAGCATAAACAACCTTCAATGCATAAATCTGCAGGGCAACAGGAAGAAAGACGAGAACTAGCCATTTTAGGCACATCTCTAACATCTTCCTGTTTGACATCAGATGACTATGTCCATCATTATGGTTTGAATTCAGTGGCTATTCGACAGCTAATTCAGTTTTAACAAAAAGCAGCTATTTTGGAGTCTAATTACCAGATAATATAATTGGGTACCTTTCTTGATCAAATTAGTAGATTCTAAAGATTAAACTGGTCCTTCCACTCTGCAGAACTGGCTGACTCCATCTCCATCGTAGCAGTAGCTGGTAACATTTAGTTCAGCAAAGCTGCTCATGAATAAAGTCTCATTAAATGGAGCCTCGTATTGGACATTAAAGTGACGGCTTGTAACGTACAGCCTAGCTTCCCTCAGTGCATATAAAGAAAAACTGAAGTCATCCTTCAGTTCCCTAACCCTAACCCTGTGTTCAACTGGACCAGCCTCCATCAGAAACATTGGTGAAACTTAAACTGCACTCTGCATATGCCTTCAAGTAAGCGCTAGCATAGCGAAAAATATATCCATAGATGAATCTAAGTGGGTCACTCAGATCAGCACAACATTTACAGACAATGCATGTTTACAGAAACGTGTGTATTCAGCTTCCTCTTCAATATGCACTGATTAAATACGCAAAGGTCCATCTGCAGCATAGCAGGTGCAATCAGAACCTGCGCTGGGCAGGTCGATGCTGAAGCATGAAGTGGAAAGGTGAAGCTTTCACACATAGATATTTACAACCAGGACGATCCAAGAGGTCAGCTTGCTTCTGGTGACCTTTCAGAGTTGCTGCCGTCAGCGCGCCAGGTCCGTGTTACTGGCGCTCAGGTCGCGACCTTTCCTCAGACGATTATTTCGTTCCTGGACACGAAAAAAGACAAGAAATTAGATGGAAACACCAACAAATGTGTTACTGATGAAGACTTAATGTGGCCAGTAATGTTTTATCTGCCTGTGTGCTAACCAGCATTCACTTTGCTCTTTAAAGCTGTTAATGTAACCTTGAACTAAGACACAGCAGCCTGATATCAGCTCGTTTCTGTGTGTGAATAACCTCCATTATAAAGATTTATCATATTTACAAATGTTTTAGTAAGAAAATAATGTGTTCAATGTTCTGCGAGTAGATTTATGTTTTAGAGCTTAAACTTATGCAGAAATATTAACATAAAAATTCACGTATGAATAAAAAAATCCTGTAAAGGTTAAAGTTTGGCATTGCATCTGAATTATTAACACATTTATGATTAGTAACAATGATGGAGTTAGTGATGCTGTAATTAGTGATACTTAGGACATGACTGTAGCAGGACAGCTTATCTGATGTTAGAGGACAATAACACAGCTAAACTTTAATAGATAAAAAGGTTTACATGGACTTTCTGAGACTAATTTAAGTAAACAAATCAAACCTAGGTACTAGTACTAAGACATCCACATATGATCTTATTACATTTTTCAGTTTTTTTGGAGAATAGTTTTCTCTAAATATTTAAATATTTTCCAATAGCTTGTCATTAAAATCTGCATTTTTCTTTTAATACTTTTTTACTTTAATATCAAGCTTTTCTTATTGTTTCATCATTACAAGCTAATTTTCCACGTTACCTGAAATTCTTTACTTCTTGCCTCCCGTGTCTTATTTGTAAACTAGCTGACAGAGTTATGGTCACAATAATAATTTACTGGAGGAAATCCTGACTTGTTATTTAGACCAGTGACACATAAACAACATCGTTTCACTGTACTATTATTTGCAAGTTCCCATTTGATCTCCAGTGTGCCGGACTGTTTACTTTAAACGACCACTTATTAACCTATGAATAATAACTACTCCTTCATTTCTTTTAGTTTTAAAGGTTAAGAAGCACAAATAAATGATCAAGATGTTTACATTTAAGGAATAATCTTTTCGCAAACATAAAATGTCCTGGAAAATGATAGAAATGATTTCATGTAATATATATATATATAATTAATTATATTTTACATAAAATTAGTAAAATATAAAATTAATCCATTTTATACATTTCCATATAAATTTGATATCGTGTATATTTTATACACCTAAATGATTTGATATTTTTATTAAATGTTTTTTAACATGTTTTTTACTCATTGCATGTGAGTTGCAACACAACAGATCTCCAAAATAAATCACAGCTTTTATCAGGATTTAGTAAATCGAAGTATAAAAGTCATTTTAAATGTACGTATTGTACATTTTTAAATCAGTAGTAATCCGGCCCCCCTGAGCTGACACAAAGAGCAAACTGAAGTCAGATTTATTGATAAATACAACAGATAAAATCAATCACATCCTTTTTTTTTCCTTTTACATGTATTCCCTGAAGTCTTTAGGTATGTGCGTTAACTAATCTCAATAAAAGTTCAAATTTCTCATTTTATTTAATATTTTTTCTTTAAAAACAAAAGGATGGTTAAATATGATCCTAATGGATATTTCACTTTCAGTAAAACTAGTTAATGTCATTATGCATGATTTGCATAATGACATTACGCCTCCATTTCTATCTAAATATGACTTTTTTTTGGTCATTTTTCCCACTATATAAATGTATTCTCTCATTTCCCTCCTGGTTGAAACTGTCCATCGCTGTTCATGTCTGCAGTCAGAAGCAGCATTTAAACAAAGATGGCTGACTGTGCAGGTACTTTATGTGTTGTTACAGTCAGGCTCCTTACTTGGTAATGATCACTCGCTGCCTTGTCCGCCACGTTAAGAACCCCCAGAGAGCTGGCTCGCTTCATGCTGCACCCACATGCAGAAAGGCAGGGTGAGGGGTCAGAGGTGAGGGGGTGGAGAGTCAGGCGTGAGGATATGAGCTCAGTGGAGATGAATGTGTTGGTTAATTATGTCCATCATAACATCAAACAAAGGTTAGTATAACAACATGTTGAATTAACAGTAAAACCGTGGCACTGTTTTGAGGGTGGGTCTGATTATATTTATGTTTTATACATCTGTTATAAGGACATGTTACCAGTTTGTTAAATATCGCAAGTTTTCATAAGAAAGTGTTAATTTGAACACAGTTGTTTTACTAATGAGCGGTTGGTTGTTAAATGCATGCAAACAGTAAATGAACATGGTGTGATTTAGTAAGTGAATGCAGAAAATCTTTAAAAGTCACCTGATCAAGTTCAACACTGTCTTGTGTTGTTTTATTGTATTTATTATTGTATTATTATTCAACATGATATGTATTAAACTGCATAGCATTCGTTCACTGGCTATTTTATCCAATGAAGTGATTTAAATGCTTGAAAACACAAATATCTAATTACCGGTAGCCAATCACATGACAGAAACTAGTGCATGTTGTGAAGATGTTCAATGTGAGTAAAAAGGGATCTAAAGGCACACTGTGTAAGACTTGCTGATATTTAGCAGTAAAGATGGGCATAGCAATACCAAGCAGTTGTGAATGGATGGCGAACATATCTTCATCTGAGTGGGTCCAGTGTGCTCAGGTGCAGCAATAACAGGCGACTATTATCGTATGCATGCAGTCTTCTTCTATGGTGCATTTAAGGCTTTATGCATCTCAGACAATGCTTTAGAACCTATTAAGAGTTTTAGTGTTCAGAGGATTCCCCCATCACACACAGTTTGTTCATTAGGAGACACTGTAGTGAAAATACTGGCACAAATATGTCAGATATATCTCTGTAAGTGGACACACAGCAGGGTTGATATGTTTTTATTCTCTTAGAATGAGCTACGTACTTGGTTTAAGTGAAGATGTAAAGTTTTTACATTAGTTTTATGTCTCTGACTTTTTGATTTGCACATTACTCCTTCAAGTTATTTTGAACAAGGCATGGTTGCGTGTCCCAGACAGGCTGCTTTGACTATTGCAGAAACAAGAGGCAAGACAAGAGGACAGAAAAATGAGGTGTCTCCATTTCAGAGCCACATTCAGAATTAGGTGGAAACATCATGAAAGCATGGATCCATCCTGCGTAGGATCCATGCTTTCGGCTGCTGTTGCTGTAATGACGTGGGGAGGGTCCCTCGGTTTGGGCCCCTTAGTACAAACACAGCAGCAACTGTGTGATGCTTCATGTAAATATGGAGCAAAATGTGAGCAAGCTGGAGCTTATGAAGTGACAGGTTCTGGAAATGTTGGTTCAGATAAAACCATCACAACGAGGTCAGGAAAAAAGAAACACCCAGAAATGCAGTTTTAGCTCACTATAATCACTTTTTAGTTCTTACTGTAAAAATATTTCAATGCACAATCTTGAGAAATGTATGATTATTTTTACTAATGAGCTGTGTGCATATGAAGCATCCCTGATTTCTAGTGTAACTGCTGCCTTGATCAGGATGGGGGTTAGATCCGAGTGGGTTTTCCTTTACTAGGCTATGTAGTATGAAGTGATGTGTCTGAAGTAGCATCAGATGGCATTGTTGTAAAGTGGTGCTATACAAATAAAGTTGAATTGAACTGTGGCTTCCTTTGCTGGTGGGAAGATGACATCTGGAATAACTAAAAGTTATTTTAGTGCTGTTAAACTGCTGAAAACATTTAAACAAACATTTCTGCAGTGGTTTCACATTCCTGAGCCTGTCGGCAATGAGGATGATGAAGCATCGAGCCTCACAGTGAAGAGCAGCACCAAAAAGGAAAAAAGAAACCAGTGAGCACACAGATGAGGCATGCGAGTAGACACAGAGAGGAAAGAAAAACATTTATTCATAAATGTAAAAAAGCATTGCATCCTACACAGAAACAAACAGCCATGCAGACATGTTGTTTTCCAAATAAAACTCTGTAAATAAAAATAAATCAAATAAAATCCAAAGCTGAGAGAAACTGAGCAATGTTTCCAAAACCTACAAAATGCACCAAACAGCAGATGAATTAGTGATAAATGAGCCTTGTAACAACCTGAAGGCAACTCAAAGCAGACATTAGTAGTTTGTGTCTCATTGCAGATGTTCTTTGTGTGAACACGTGTGAAGGATTATTTATTCCTGTTTCATCACTTCTTTGGTTTTGTCTTGTTAAACATGTTCACATTTGGTGCTGCTTGTGATTTTATATGCATATTTACATGCCTACATGAGGAAATCCATATTAAAGCAGTCAAACATGTCAAAATAAAATGTAATATTCTTTCATTTATATTGTTCTAAAATGCTTTTAAAACAAGGTATTAGTGTTGGCTCTTAATATCACCACCTTTTGTTTCAGCTGATTATAAACACAACTTCCACACTAATAAATATTAATTCCATTTTCCCATAAAAATACTTTTTAGGACATATTTTCCTTTTTGATCCTCTTATCATGACAAATCTTCTTAAAGTATGGCCCATTTCCAGAAATGTATTCAAAATAAACATCTTAAATAAAAAATATTGCATTTCATTCCCTTTTTCTTAATGAATACTTGCATTCCCACTGTGGAGATTTCGCTCTTTAAACACTTAAAAACAATAAAACTTGCTCAGATAAATCATTTTTCCAGATTATAAATAACCGTTTAGCCTTTAATACATGAGCAGTAATAATCAGAATATTAGAAGCTGTTTGTTCTCTCTGACAATACTTAGTTTTGCTTATGATAGCTTCTTGTCTAAAAAGATTTCCCTCCCTTTTGTTTACTCAGTGGGTGAAACGGTGCGTCTGAGGACCTCACCACTGTGCTGAACTGTGACTATGAAACACTTAGGTTTGCAGTGCAAGTGACTAAAAAGGTAAACAAATGAAATGGGGAAAACATGTGTAACAACAGAAGCTCAGTTCATGTGCAAACACAGCTTTAGAGTTGCACCACTTCACCACCAGCAAAGCAAATCCCTTCTTTTGGATTTGGTTAGTACACCAACCACCGAGCGAGTGGGTGGAGGGGTCAGGGCCATCCTCCGGGCTTCCAGAGCATCACAGAGTGAGTCACCTGCAGCGGTTAGGGGCAGGTGTCGGGTGGGTGGGGAAGCTGATAGTTACCCTGGATTTTTGGGCTCACTGTCTCGTGACGAGCCCCCGCCGCCTTTCAGCTTGCGGACAAGTTTCTCACTGCTGCGACGGATCGACGCTCGTAGTTTGCTGAAGGAGCCGCTCCTCTTCAGAGATCCAGAGCCGTCCTGGTGGGACACGTCACAATGTTACACTCGCTCAAACACACCACCATCCAACACATGCACATGTGACAGAGCAGACACGCTGAGAGGTCTTTCCTGTTTCACCAGTCTCTTCTCTAATGCAGGTTTGTGGTGTTGTTTTATTTGTGGGCTACGCTGAAGAGGCTTAAACTATAAGAATACATTCAGCTGACTCCCTAGACCAGCAGCACTGGTCAAACTGGTCAAAGCTTCATCCGTCTGCACAATTTAATGCAGTCAGATTCTAACAAACAAAATATTCAGAAAACATTGACTGTTATTTGCTCGACTGCATTCAGCCTTTTACAGAAAATATCCCAGCAGGGCCATTAAAAAGACCGAATGCACCTTCACTGAACACAGATCCACCAAACTCATGCAGTTTCATACATCACAATGCAATAAGATGTGCACTTGCAAGCCAGTCAGACTCCTTCATATGGATGTCACTTAAGTGCTATTGCAGCTTTATTACATATACTGGAGAGGCTGTCGGGTGCTGCAAAGATTTTTAATATGAAATGTCACCATCAACCAACAAATTTAGCATCAACATGTATCTCTTTTTTTCTGATTAGAGATGTGGATCCAAGCAAAATCTTTACTTCATGTGTGTGAGTTAACACATTCCGTCTTGTGTGTCCAGCAAAGCTTCACCTACCTTTGCAATCAGAAGAACCCCAACAAGAGCAAGAGTAATTAAAAACATCTGTATGGATGTGAAGGGCTCCTAATTTATTGATAGAAAGTGATTTTTAGCTGTACTTGGTGAAGATATACAGAAAACTGGATGTCGCTCTTCTAGCATTAGAAAAGTTGCCTTTGTAGTCAGAATTTCCCTCCTCGTCCACTTTCAACAGGAAACCTAGCAACACTAGAAAACTTGCCACCTCTGTTATACTACAATATTTACTGTTTATTCAGCTGGAAGAAAGAAAATGTACCAAACATTTGCTCCTTTTCTTTGGTTCAATCCTTTCAAATGTTCTAAAACTGAAGATGATGCAGATTTTTCCCTTCAGCTGTTAGTGCCACGATTCTGAGCCCATTGGTTATGAAGGCACACAGAAAAAGAGCGGGAGGACACAAAGACGCGACAGGCACAGGTTCAGGTGAGCAGAGAGTTTAGCTTTTATTAGAAGTTAAGAAAGACAAACTGCAAGATGCACAGAGACAGGACACGCAGGAGATTAGTAGCAGGAGCAGAAAACACACTGATGAAGAGAATATTTAAATTGCCACTTTTACAAGAAATGCAACAGTGCATCTGTAGGCCCCCCCCCCCCCAAAAAAAAGAGACTAAATAACACCCTACCACCACTTACATCTATATACAGAGATATAAAGAAGTACACAGGCAAGAAGAACAAAGTTGAAACTCTTTTTTAATACAGTCTTACAATTATGGGAAATCCACTGTAACAGTTATTAAATCCATCGTGCCCAGCCATGAAGCATTTAGTTACTCATGTTTAGTTTACTTTGACATGGCTGCACAAAGTGATACTAGTGGCTCCTCTCTAAAAGGAGCTGAGGCCTACAGAGCCACAATCATCACAATCGCCCCTGGTCCATGCTGATGTGGTACGTAGATGTTATTCACAGTGGGTTAAGTCACTACTGTATGAGATGCTTAGAGCCACTAATATAGATGTTACTGTTGATAATCCTTTCATTTCACCAAACATGTGTTCTTACAGTAAAACTGGCTCTGTGTATGTTTAAATGGATCGTGCTCCGATACAAAAAAGATTAGTTCCAGCTATTATGTATCAGTATATTATCATCGGTTTATTCAGATGTGTGCCTGACTACTCAGTGATGTGACATCATTACACATTAGTAGTCAAAAGTTTGGACACAACCACTAAATCTAATGGGAAAGTGTGTCCAAACTTTTGACTGGTGCTGTATAAGTTTTATGTGACTAATAAAGCTCTTGTACTCGGTAGGTTTATTTAGCTGCTCTGAAAGGCTGAACTTAGCTTTATATACCCTGTTTTTTAATGTTCTGTTAGAAACTGAAACGGATCATTTAAATGCACAGCCACAACATTTTAGAGTCCAGATCAAAGTGGAAAGTTTGCAGATCAAGGTGAGGAATATTTGTTTTGTGAGCATACTACCAACCCCCTTTACCCAGTTCCCCCAATTATCTATTATCAATCTACAGGCATTAAGTAAAGCACAGTTTGATGATGCTGGAGAATGACAGAAAGAGGGGAATAGGAACAGAGTTAAAGGACAGAAAGACATAAGAGAAGTTCAAGTAGCCATCATCGTTCCCCAGCCACAACAAATACAAAGTCAAACTGGTTCCAGTGGTTTTAAAGCAACATTATTATTCTGGTTCAACACGGCATGAAAAGTCCCACCAGAGAAACAGAGAGCAGGAGTCAGAATTGAAGAAAACTGCAAAGCTGCAGGGGTTGAGGCGAGGCATCCGTCATGCAGAAGTTTTTAGAACCAGTACAAGGCATCTGGAGTTATGCCTGCCGGCCGGACAATACAGGAAGTGAAGAGGAAGAAGGAAATATAAACAGTGAAAAGGAGAAAAAAAGCTTGATGAAATTTGGATGCACGCTTTCAAAGAGAAAGTTAAAGCAGACACGAGGAGACATTTACAGGCAGGTTTCTCAGGTCAGACACAGCACTACTGTAAAGTTAGTCGTTAGGTGGAAATATGATTTCATTTGTCCACTAGGAGGAGCTACTTCACTGTGTCTGATTCTGAGAGGCAACTTCCACCAACATGTTAAAACTTAGAGAAGGATGCAGGAAGGAGACACATGAGAGCAGCCAGATTCCCACTGAAACTACATATTTGCTTGTTTACTTATAAAAAGCTATTTGCATGCTTGCTTTTATTCCTCTGCTTATTGTTTGCTTCCTAATATATAATAAAGGGAACTAGATGAACAATTTGACTCTTTAAATCTAAATTAATGTTTTAAGGGGTTTGATGTTCATAATTTATTCCAATTTTCTGTCCCGTGTTTTTATTTTTGCCTCACCAGCTACATACATGTCTGTTCAACAGTCTGGCTGCAAACATGCTAATCAAGCAAACCTGTGGAGCAACAAAGGTTGGAAAGGTCAGAGATTTTGCTCTCGGCTAGCAGCACATCACACACACGATGACAAACATCAATACAAACAGATGCAGATCATGAACAATAAACACAGTAGGAGTACAGTACAGAGCCCATGTTGAGTCAGACTGATGAGTCACAGACTTATTCAGAGGTGAAAAGAAAAGTGTTTTTTCCACAGCTGCCTGTGGAAAGATCTGAAGTGGAAGTATGGTTTGACATGTTGAAATACAACTTTTTGTGCTGTAATAATTGGATGCAAATCAATTCCATTTTACAGGCTCTTTCTACGTTCCATATTCATATGGCCACTTCTCATTTACCACTGGATCAAATCAGATTTAAGGATCTTGTCAACGCTCTTTCCAGCTACAGCTCTTTCCAGGTGAGGCAGTTTGTTTTACTGATGTAAACAGGTCCAGAGATCAGCCCGTGGGTCTCTGCAGGATGCTGCAGGCTGATAACTGGTGGACAGGATACAGCAACAGTGTCTCACACTGAACCTCCCAGAGCCACAATCTTAGGTAGAGGATGAGATGCTGATTGGTTGTTCGGGGTGCTATGACTACTGTTGCTATGTAATAAGACCACCTCTGCAGAAGCAGCAGCCTTTTAGAAATGAGGTGGCAAGCGGATTACAGCAACCTAACATCTATATGTTCTACCACTGCAGTTGCTCAAAGCTGCTAAAATAATGCTGATGCTCCAAAATGCATCGGTTTGGTTAGAAATGTGACTGCAGCAGCAGGAAGTGAGTAAGTGAAGTCAACATGTGTGACCAGAAAGGTTTACTGCAGTTAGTAAGAAGATAGCACTACACTATAACTCAACTACAGTCACAGATGAAAGCAGCTGTACATCCATGTGGAAACAACTACTGTGTACGATTAGAGCAGCTGTCACAGTCAATCAGCATTATCAGTATGGATCAATAAAAATGATCCCACTGGAGCATATCAGACAGCATAAGAGATTCTGATTAGAAAACTTTGTTCGTTCATATAATAAATAACTGTATCTTTATTGACAGAGGCCACCGACTGGTTGGGATTAGATGGGCAAATAGTAGAGCTTAAAGGGGGCTGTGAGTGTGGGAGTGGCCACTGAGCTGCCTGGAGCTAAGATAATAATATATAATATACAATAATAATATCCAATATTGGAACCTTTAGCCTTACTGGTATTACATTTTACTAATGCAGTATGATAAGGATGCGATTGAGTTGGTTTTCTGATCCAAACTATATTAAAAAGTAAACCAGAGCTTCCAAATGGGAGATTTAGGATATTATGACCTAAAGCTCTGATAAGGGCACAGTTTCAGCTCTGATCTGTGTGGGTGTGTCAAACGGTGGCTTCGGTCCATAAAGAAACAGAGGGTGTATCATGTAAAGCTGTCTGTGTCCCTGGTTTGTAGACTCAGTAAAATGCTGAGGGCCGTGTACTGTACTTACCCCGTTCCACTCCACGCTCATACTCACTTCCTCGCCACCGTCTGGGCCGCTCTCATACTTCACCGTGTCAGACGTCAGGCTCTCACGGCTCCGCTGCTTCTCACGGGCCTCGGGCTCGCTCAGCACCTCGGCGACGCGCTGCTTGTGCACATTATCCAGTCCCTGAAAGGCACGTGGACACAGATGTTGGCAGGACAATACAGCCAATTCAACTAATCCAATTAAAGCAGGAGCTCAGCACCTGTGCCACCTGCAGCTCCAGTTTCACTGAAACACAAAACAAGTTCTGCAGCTGACAGCAGCGAGTAAAAATTCAACCAATTCAATCCCAGCTAACACCAGAGACTCTCGCCATGTGCTGTAAACCCTGCTGACAGCAACACTGTGTGAGCGGTCAGGAGTGTTGGAATTAGACCCTCAACAATGTCTGACCAGAGATGTTATAATAGTTTCATATCTGTGGTGTGACATGTTTTACCCCTTACTGATACACATTTAGAAATTAATAAAAATTTAAATTAGTACAAATTACTACTCCAGTAGTAATTTTGGTGGACCCATTATTCCTAGGAGTGTTAACTACTGTTGCATATTTTCTCAATATGTAAATAATGGCTCTGTTGTTCTCTGGCGTCCTAAATTCCTTAGAAATGGGTCTCTTTCCTGTGGCTCTGTCTGAGTGATAAAATATACAAAAAGGGAAAAAAAAAGAGTAATATGGGAAACAGCCTGTTGCCAAAGTCCTCTTCTTACTGGGCAACTCATCCTATTGTTTTATCTTTAAAAGATCAAACTGACATCATAAGACTTTATTCCTCCTCATCCATAACGACAAAGCTCAGAGGAAAGAGCTTCCTGCATCTGTCAAATCACATTTCTCTAGTTTCATCTTTAAATACCCCTAAAAGATCCCTTTTAACACAGGTTTTATATCAAAATGTACCTTTGGAGTTGGAATGCAGGAGAACTGCAGGAATCCAGTTTGTAACATTACAGCACTGAGAATTATGACATTAAATCCTGAGAGGAAAACCTCATTTTTACTGCTTTACACTTCCCATCTCAGAAGGTGACCCCATTATGTCTGACACACAACCCATCAGAAGCAAGGACAAACTAAACCCCAGGCTCTGCAGCATCATGAAATCTTTTCTTTCTCATTTTAGGCCAGTCAGCACACGTTCTGCCTCTTAAACTAACCCGTTATCAGCTGCTATCTGCACAAAGTTCTGAATCAGCCAGGCAACGCACCTGCTTTCTAGAGCGCATGGCAGCTTCCTCCAGAGTCTCTGCTGCCTCAAACTTGCCCTGCCGCCTGTAGAGGGCCCCCAGGTTCTTCAGGGTGGTGGTCACTGTTGGGCTAAAGACAACAGAAAATGTTACTTGTGTTAAAAAGAAAAGTATTGCTTTCAATGTGCATCATTTTGAGGATTTTTTTTTCCTCATCTGGATGAGCAACACAAACTGACCTGTCAACTTTACAGGCTTTGTACCAGCCTCCATATTCTCCAAATGGTGAGCTGTCCTTCTGCTTCCCCTGTGAGAAGAGATATGTGTTTACACAACAATCCTTTATGAAACACATTCTTGTCAGGTCGAAGCAGGAATGAATGAATGGGCTCCAGGAGATAAACCCAACAACAAGGAAATGAAGATACTTTTCTATTACATGTTTGTATTTTTGTTTGTATGTATGTATTCCCTTTTTAGAAATGGATAGTTACCACAGAGGATTTACCTGCTAATAAAGTCAATCTGTACTTTATATGTGTTACTCACTGAGTTATTAAGAAACCATGAAGCCTCAGATGAACTTAAAGCATCAATAGCTGCATCCTCTTACCTTGCTTTGTTCCTCCCTCTCCTCGGCATGCATCCAGATTGGTTTGTTCTCATCTGCAAAGAAATGCCAAACTCAGAAAACAGCAGGAAGGTTTGTAAAACTCAGAACGGCTTGAAGGTGGACTGAAAGGTCCTTTACTCATATGAAAACAGCAGTCAGATCATTTTAACCTTCACATTAGAAGAAAATGGGGGATTGCAGAGTACATGCAAGTTTATTATTAGTGTCTTTGTTACCGTCAACAGAGCCGAACTCCCTCTCGTGAGCTCTGGTGAGGATTTCTTTATACAAAGTCTCAGCTTGCTTAAACTTGCCCTGCTTTAAGTAACAGGACGCCTGCAGAACACAGAACAATCACAATCAGCGATTCAAAGGAGTTACAAAAGCAGGGTGCAGAAAGAAGTGAGGTCTTCCAGGTTGGTGCAGGTTTTTTCCCTCTGCATCGTGTCTCACCAGGTTATTCTTGGTTTTGGCCACATTGGGGTCATCAGGACCCAGTTTGGTCTGGTAGATTTCCAGTGCTCTCATGTAGTAGTACTCCACCTCCTCGTACTTGCCCTGGTTCTGACACAGCAGGGCAAGGTTGTTCAGCTGTTTGGCTACATCTGGGTGGTCCTTGCCCAAAACCTGAAACAAAGGCCAGATAGAAACAAGGATGAAAAACAACTGTGGCTCAAAGTCTTTGCCATGGTCAGACATTAAAGCCAATCTTTAGACGAGTTCTAGTCAGATGACACCACATGATTCGTCAGCAAGTCTACGGTTATGTTTCTTGTGCAACACAGTGACAGAGACACTGTACTTCTACTGTCTGAATGGGAAAGACTTAAATCTGATGTGACTTAAACCTTCATGGCTAATTGAGCACCTTTAGATGAACAAGAGGATAGACGGGTTTGCCATGAGGATGGCACATGCACAAATTCCTTAAAATAAGACTAGAAATTAAATATGAGCTAAGCTGCTTTCTGGACTTCATACACACATTTTAATCCAGAAGAGTCTGAACCGGTGTCACAGTGAGACGTTTGAGTAGTCTGAGAAAAGCAGCAAAGCACTAAACTGCAATTACCACAGAATTTAATACCGTCTCTGCTGCACTGAGGCAGCAGAAGCAGAAATTTTAGAGAGCAAATATTCAGAAGTGAATGTTTGCATTAAAGTGGATGTGACAGCAGAGTAAGCTCATTCTCCATGCTGAGAACGCCTACAGCCATCACTGCAGAGTGTAGCGAGCATGAAAGAACTGCTGAAGGATCATTAGAGAATGCGTGGCTACAGCTAGAAAGCTGCAGGGAGTTTAGTCTGACCAGCAGACAGAGGGGTCAGAGAAAATAAAGACATGGTGTGGAAAGAGGAAGGATGTTTCAGGAAACAGTAAGAGTGAGCCTTGAAAAGGAAACAAGCTCTTGCTCTTGTGCTCTAAAGAGAAAGAAGACCCCCAGAGAGAAAACCATGTTAGGCATCACATTGAGCTCTAAATCTTGAGTAGCTTGCAGTTTGTCCTCCAGGGACTTGGTAGCTTCGTTTCACAGTGCTGTAAGAGTGCAGGAGATCTGAACCCTGCAGGGATCACCTCCCTCCTGGCTGAAAACACACAGCATCTCTGAGTCTGTGACCTTCACAAACCACCAGAGGAAAGTTTATTTACTCAGTCTCCATCATGAACTACATCTAAGATTAGGCATAAGACCCCTTTCTTCAATGCAACAACTCAAAATCTAACTCAATACAAGACACACCACTGTCAATACGATAGTTCTTTTTAGAAAGTATTAAACTTGCAACCAAACTTTAGAGAAGCTTCACTTAAAGAAAAAAAGGTATTTTGTAAAACTAATGTTTAGTTTAAAGTCAATTTGATTCACAAAGCACAAAAATGCATTTTAACTCAAATCTTCTTACACATTTAAGGCATCATGTCTGCAATAAGCTTCTTTTTTAAGCAAAGGAAAATATCATAATAAACATCTTAGAGGAAAGATTGATCCACATTGGTTGTAAACAAGCAGTTTTGTTGACATTCCTTTGATCACACAGAAGATTAAATGTATTACTTTCATTTCAAACTTGTGTTTCACTACCAAAAAACAAGACTCACTCAGAAGCTCCCCACCAAAGTCAGTCTATGGTTTCTACACTAAAATCCATCTGATTCAGCAACTCTGCTGCAGTCACACTGCAGTACCATGCAAGTGCAGGAAAACTCGTGCAGCTTAACTGAGAGCTTTATCCTGCTATTAACACGGTGTTTTATAAGAAGCTTCCCTAGCTTAAGTGAAAGTGATGTCTCATTCTGAGCAGTGAGGGAAGAAGTGAGGTGGAGGATTTGTTTTAAAGCACAAAGCGAGCGCAGATAGCCAGAAATCTCTTCACATTAAGCTTTGCTGAAGATTTAAATAAGAGGTGAAACCGAAAATGGAGAACTCTGGAAGCACAGGCTCATAATTCACATCTCTGAATATGAAAGTGGAGTGACATGGGAAACAAAGTCACACAGATGGTGCATTTATGGGTTTCTAATAAAAACAAATATTAAAGCTGCTTCATATAATAATTGCACAAAGAATCTCAGGTTTGTTTAATCCTCGAAGAAGTAAATATTTTTATTTATCACATTCAGAGTTCACAAAGAAAAGATTCTGCTAGGTTTTTCATTTTTGTTGATTCTTAGAACATAAACAGCAATATTAATGAAGTCTAAAACTGGTTCAGAAAGGTTTCATGTTTTACCTTCACTAAGGAGAACTGATTTAACTGGGAAGCAATGACTTTATCCCCTTACTGTGTTTATTTTCAGGGGGGAAAAACCCTGCACAGTATAAAAGTTGTACTCTCAGAGTCGTACTCGCAGGGTTTGTTTTAAATGCGTCACAAAGCATTTCACAAGTACAATGAGGACTGAGGATTTCTGCTTTGGATCAGCAGAGACACACCCTCCAACCTACACAGAACACTGAGAGGAACCAGCACCATCCCTGCTACTTACTGGGTGGGGTTCTAGGAAGTTATAAAGAAGGTAGCACGAGCTGGGTGGAGAAACAAGTTAGTTTATTTTCTTCTGCACTGCAAAAAGTAAGATTAAACATAAATCAGGGACACATATGCTTAATTTTTTTTAAAGATAAGATAATTATTCTTTATAAGTAGTTTTTTTAACTTGATTTGGGAATTCTTGACGAATCAAATTGTCTTGTTCTGTTGGCAAATAATTTATCTTTTTTCAAGGAACATTTACCTAATGTTTGTCATTTTTTTCCTCCTTTTTTAAACTCAGTTTTTGTAGTGGACAAACTGTACAATGAACATGCTTTGTTTAGGACTTTCAGAGCATGAAATCAGATTCTGAAGGTTTTATCCTTCTTACCCAAAAGAGTGAAACTACAGTCAATGTGGGTTCAGTATATTTGGCAACATGACACGAGTCTGCTGATTTCATTTCCTATAAAGTAATTTCACAGGTTTCATTCCATTTATATCTCATGTTGCCGAGAACAAGCTGAGAGCAGCAACACCAGCAATAAATCGCCTGCAAACCTCCGATCGAAGCTGGAAACAGCCTGCATCAGAAAGAGCTGGGACGTCATACCTCATGTAACATTAAGGCCATGAGAGGTTTATGGTTAAAGCATATAATTACATAGTCCAACACATGAGATGCTTGGGATTTTTCAAACAAAACCTTTTAGCCTAACTTTGCATGGTGTTCATGTAAAAAGGTTTAGTACTGTCTGTAGCTTCCCTGAAACACATTTACTAGAAAAGGGTAGATTGTCCTGGTTAGATGTATTCTACAGACAATGATGAGCCATTTCACGTTTAACTTTCAAGCTAGGCCTGATGTGCCAGCTTGCTGTGTGTAAGCACACACTGATGCATGGCCCAGCAGCAGATTACAGACAGTGTCTTTGGTTTAAAATGTGTTGCAGAGCCTTGAGGGATATGGGTGAGGAAATTTACTTCCATTTACATTAGGAATTATTGCTAACTTAGAGGTTCATCTATCCACTGTTCCAAAAGACCATCTGTTCAATTTTTCTTTAATAATGCTTTGTAGTCCAATTTATGCAAGAAGCCATTTAAATCTCAGTGACCAGTTGTCAAATAGAGGCTAAAATGGTGTAAAATGAATCTTTCAGTAGATATAGCATTGTCAAAGGGAAAGCTCAACAAGAAAACAGAAAGTCTTGGCTCTCAGGGCGTTAATTAATAAACAAACCATCAGGCTGGACCTACCTTTTCTCTGATCTCCAGCGCTCTCTTGCACAGAGGCTCTGCCTCCTTGTACTTCCCCCTCTTCCCGTAGAGGACAGCCAAGTTATTGAGGGTAGCAGCGACCTAACAGGGACACAATCGGATGAATTATCAAACAATGTTTTTAAACCATAATCCTCTTCACTCATGTTTAATAAATGCAAATGCAAGACTCCGTCACAGCAGTAAGATCATTGATTCAGTGGGTCATTGCAATGAGAAAAGTGATGTGCAAAAATCAGCTGAATGGTGGATCTCTGACACGTGCACTCAGGAGGACAAACTCTGCAGAGGTCCCTACAGGTCAGCTCTGATATCTGATTCGCACCATGTTCTGGTGGCCGTGTGGACAGAGTGGAAGAAACGAGGGAAGGAAGGGAGGAGGGGTGGGAGCAGGAAGGACGACACATTAAAGAGGAGAAAGCAACAATAGAGAAATTGGTTCAGGAGGATAAGACTGCTCCAGTGACAGACTTTCATGAACTTTTTGGAGTCCATACAACACCCCCCTCCAAAAAAAAAAGATGAAAAATCACCACTTGGACATCAAGACAAAACTCATTTAAACATTTCTGTCATACACTAAACGTCACGTTAACGAGGACAGCTGAGCTTCTGCAGTTTCTCTCAGACATCTCAGGAACTGGACTCATCCAGCATCCCAGAGAGAAGATCTGGATACTTCAGATTCCTGAAGGGTGCGGAGGCAAAAATCTACAGTCAGGGTCTTATTGTGTCTGCTGACTGATGTGCTTTTTCCCTAAATGTTCCAAAGAGGTGGGGAGGGGTGCCTATCCAACAGCTTAGTGAGTAAGGGTTCCTAAAACTTAACATTGTTATAAAAAGTTGAAGAGAAAAGCAAATAAGAAGGAAAGAAAAACCAGGAACTGTGAATCAATATCAGATCAGATTTTTCCCCAAAAAACCAATCACTGAGAAAAAAAAAATCACTTCCTGATCAGGGCCTGAGAGGATGGATGGAAGATGAGAGAGGTCGTCTAACCTCAGTTTGACAAAATGGAGAGTGCTGGGAGCCCAAAGAGTGGAGACGCAGGCCTGCTGGGGTTAACACAGTTAGTTGACCTGTTTACGTGTGCGGTCTCACAACAAACAGAAACTTATTTAAATGTTTATTTGGTCTTTTTTCTTCAATTTCCCCCATTGTGTTAAATATGATGCTGGTAAATATGAAACAAACAAAAGCTTTGTGTGTTTATGATCATTTCCTCTATGTTATAGAAATTATATATTAAACTTTTTCTGTTGATTTTATATTTTAATCCTGCATTAAAGAACATTGTAAGTTCGTGTAGATAAAGTAGCTCTGTTGAAAAGTGACACAATTTTCTATAAAGATAGGTCTGACTACAGTGAAAAGCATTGGCAGCCTGAAATTAGAAAACACACATAAAAACTTATGTAATGATTTAGACTATTTCAGCTGACTTCTTATTTCACACAGATGTCGCTGTGTTGTGTTTGTGATCAGAAGTTAAGATGGACAATATTTTATCATTACTAGTTTTATTGATTCTTCAGGGAAAATATCAGGACACTGTGGAGGCCAAAAACTGTTGAATAACAGTGGATGGAAGTCAACAGTAAGCATGGAAACAAAACATCATTATTTATTCTCAGACAAGTTAAAGAACTTATTCTGCTTTTTTATATTAAACCACAAAGATTAACGTGATGTTACAATCAGACCTTTTATAGTCAAAGTAACGCCCTACATTGCAGGATTTTTTTTACTTTCAGCCTTAGTTAAGAGGATAAGATTCATGACTATAAATAATTTTTACAACATTTTCTTTAATTAAATAGAATTTTCTAACATCTAATTGAGTTGATTTTTTTAAAATGAACACTTTCTAAATTAAATTTTCCTACATTTTCTTAAATATAAATTTCTTTATTTTTTTATTAAATACCATTTTCCTAATTTAATTTAAATATAAATATATTTAAATAAAAAATAATCTTAATCATTTTATTATATAGTATTAAATATAATGTTCTTAAATTAGTAACACCAGTAGTAAGATACCTTCTCTTTCCAACTTTACTTTGTAAGATGTGGATAAGAGCTTTTATGCTTTGCAGCTGCTATTTTATACTTTGTAGTTCAGACAAAAATGTTAATTTTTTTCAATAAACATGTTTCTTAAAGTGCTTACTAAACATTTAGAATTATTTAATATATCTCATTTTAATCCAGTTTTTCTACAGTTTTCTATCAAATGAATTCAATCTATCTTTATCCGTATCAGGAATGACATCTGTATGAATACAATGATAACAATGATGACAAGTAATATTTACTAAATGCAGCAGAGTTGTACTTACAGCTGGGTGGTCCCTGCCAAGGGTCTTCTCTCTGATGGCCAGAGCATCGTTCAGCAGGTTAGCAGCCTCCTTGTATTTGTTCTGATCCCTGAAGGACAGAAGCAAAAGACAAAAATACATAAATTATGCCAACAAATGAAACTAGCAGCCATTATATTTAGCTGGCATGGTTAGAATAGTTCTGTTGCAGTTCCCACAGACAAGCACCAAGCTGCTAACAGCAGCTAAACCCAGTCTCTTAATTCTTTCAGATTGTAGCAAATAAAAACTCTAAGGTGACTATTTAAACTAAGATTTATACACGTAAAACACAAAAAAACAGTCTTGTGAAATCCGTGTCCAGTTCTTGTGTGTCATTCTTTTCTTTTCGCCCTCCTGGACAGAGCGATGAACACTGGTTTAGTCCTTTTGCTGGAATATAAATCTTTGCTTGTGTCAGGCCGTGTTTGGCTTCGTCTGACATGGCGGCACCGAGCTCTCATTGAGAGGCCAGTCACACAGTGCTCCGAGGGTACATGCCAAAGGTTTTAGGGTACATGCCACAGTGTCGTTAGGTTGACACAAAGGCTAAAAGCACTGTCACTATCACAGGCTTTGGTCTTGTTTAAAGAATCAGAAACGTGGTAGGTGTTCTACTAACTGCTGGGATAGGCTCCAGCTTTCCCAGCTTTCTCCAGAATTGGGCTAAGCACTATAGAAAATGGATGGATGGAAGGATGGTCTAACAAACTACCAATACTCATCAGATTATTGAACCTTCTTGGATCAACATAAGCATATATAAGCCCAGTTAATGAATTATTATTCCCAGGCTGGTATTTGATGCAATCTTATGGTTTCCCGTATCTAGGCTATTTGATGAATTAGCTCAACATGATGGGAAGCGCCTTGAGATGACACTGTCATGAAGTGGTGCTACATAAATAAATACCTGTAAACCAGTGCTAGTATATTAAGCATGGTGGCTACATCTGGATGGTCATGGCCAGAGGTCTTCTCCAGATCTTCCAGGGCCTGTTTGCAGAGGGGCACGGCCACCTCGTACCTGCCCTGGGAGGCATACTGGATCACCAGGTTGTGGAGGGTCCTCAGACGAGCTGGGATCTCATAGCCACCCTGCTGAGCTGCTGCGGCTGCAGCACTACCGTGTGCTGGTTGGACTGAACATGCAAGAGTAAAAAGCAGAAGGTGTTAGAATACTATGAGAACATACAGACATCACTTATTTATTAAAATATTGATCCCTATACACTGTATTGTGTCTTAAACCTGAACAAGCCCACATGGGACAAGAAAACAAATATAAATAAATATGCGACTTGGTAACAGCATTGTAAGGTGGATTTATTTACTATAAATTACATGTGTGCGTTCCTACCCTAAATATTTAGTTGAATCTTAAATTAAGATAAAAATATGAGATATCCAACACAGGATTCATTCTAAAATTAGTTGTTTCAACTCCAGTAGTCGAAACAACTAATGGAGTTCATCTGCAGTAAATGGGTCATTGCTGACACAGCAAACAAATATGAACTCTCTGTTCCAGTTTGTCCAACAAACACATTAGAAATGACCCCGTTAACCCACCAGATCCAGTGTAGTAGCAATATGTGCCACCAGTTTCTCAGTCTTCAAGAATGGATGAACAAAAGCAAAAGGTCAAGAGACGTCCTGAACGTTGGGGAATATCATGGTAGACCCGCAGATTTTTTTTGACACAGGTAGAAAATGTAATATTGTGTTATCTCATGATCACACATTTCCAGTCCAATAATGTCATTTAACTGCATCTTAACCCAGAACAGTAAAGTTCAGTTGTACCAGTGCACAAGAAAACAACATACAGACTGTAGATTTCAGCTTCAAACAATAAAACAATAAATTACTTGTTCTTAAAACAAAGATCAGCACAAGTATGTGTTATTATTCTGTTTAACTTAAATAATAGTTATTGACATGTAAAAACATCTAATTACCTTTAAACTTTTACTTGTTTACTGTCTTTTTACCACTGATTATGGTCCCCATAGAAATATACCTAATGCAGGTCACAAGCATGGGGAAACAGCAGAATTGGGACAGGGATGGGTACGTCATAAACTTGTGTCGTTAAGTTATTTCTGTGACATTCATGTTTGTGCCGTTTATTCTTCTTGTTGCTAAAAATGATGATTACACGACAGCAAACAACCATTAGATAGGATAGGACCGGTGGCAACGAAGGAGGCTCATACTCCAGACTCTTGTCACTGCAGCTGAGTTCATTGAGTTTGATGCAACAGGCTACTGGTTGCTGAGATGCACTTGAAAAACATTTTTCACAGAAGCTCAGTCACCAAACATCACCAGTTTTTCACCTGGACAATATGTTTTGGTGAAGTCTGCATGGATGCAGACTTAGCTAAAGTGTGATTGAGAGTGCAAAAAGGGCAAGGCAAACATACACTCTGGAGAAGTGAGACACACTCACGGGACTGGGCCTACAAAGAAGCATTAGGCAAGATTTTACACTTTCAGCAGCTGTACCTCAGGTGGAAGAGCAGTCTTCTTTCAACTAGAAGGTTGGGAGTTCGATTCTAGGCCCCCGATGTGCCTGATGTATGGGTGAATGTACTGTATAGTGTAAAGCGCTTTGAGTGATCGACAAGACTGGAAAAGTGCTGTATAAGTAGTATTTTTAAAATAGTAAACATACCAACAAAGGAAGACAAGAAAAGACACACAAGTTTTCATGTCTGGTTGAAAGACAAAAGGAAACTCTCAACCCCTCCAGATGCATTTGAGTTGGTTAGCTCCTTCAGACAGCAGCTGAAGGAGCTAACGTGGCAGATGGTCATTATAGAAGGCTGACACATCACAGGATGCCTTAACACATCAGGCTTGCGAGTAAAAACGGGAGGAGAAACATCAGAGGCAGGAGAGGCAGGAATCTCTCCTGTTAAAATCCAGACAACAAGTGTTCAGTTAGTCTCGGGGCGTAGAACATCAGACATGACCCGGAAACACTGGGAAACCTGCCAGTCCACTTTCTCGTGTATTCCAGTCATCTGCAAGTCCCAAGTTTTCACCATCAATGACTGGCGCTTCAACTCAAACAAACAGCAGCACATCAGATGCAGAGAAGAGACCTCTCAGCCCACAACCTTGGATCATGAGTATGCAGATAAACAGCTGAACAAACCAAAGACTGTCATTTAATACGTTTCTTTCAGATGACGAATCTAGTGGCTCGAGCACTAGATCGAGTAATCTAGTGCAGACAATCTGATCCAGAGTATAATGCAAGTTCCTATGAGTTTTCTGAAAGCAGCCAGAGATTGCAAGCATAAACTGGTACCTATGCAAAAAAGAGTTTTCCTCATCTTTGAGGAACAGCTATACTTGATATTTACTTATTGTTTAAAATGTGGTACTTTGTCAAGGAAAATATCAAAGAACTCTAAAACAAAGGCTCAGTGTTAACATTAGAGCCGACGTGTGGCTGCTGACCACGCTGTACAGATGACCAACCTTGTGATAACCTTCTGGCAACCCCAGTGTTCTTCAGTGGGACCCATTTTGCAAAATGGAAATGATAGCATATAGCTAAGATACCTATTCCATTCTGAGTGAGCAGTTTGTCTTCCCTCTTATTGATAAGACATGAACCAAAGAACTGAGTGCGTTAACAACCACTATGAAATTGTGAGAAGCTGAACCTGTGCGTGCAGATGGAGTGTGATTCTTCAGGCCAGTCTAACAAACACTGTACATACATATTTTTAGATGTGTATTCGAAAGACAGGAAAACTTAAGATAATTAGCTGCAGTATTCAGCTCCAACATGATGCAAGTCAGAGGCTTTCAGAAAGCTCGAAAAGCACAGAGGTAAAAGTAGTTAAGGTCTCTGTGATTTCTACTTGCAGATGTCTACACATAGTTAAAAAAATGAGAGTCTGCAATCCAGAAAAATGCCATGAATTTGATCCCTGGCATGCGGTAAAAAGACTGTCCAAAAACAGTCTGCTACATCAAAGAGGAAAGAGGGCCAAGGCCTGGCAGAGGGGATTCCAACCATTGTAAACGATTTCTGGAGGACACCAAGCTGAAGGAATGATGTTGAACTATTGAAGGAGAAGTGGGTGTCTAGAATACATCATGTCACAAACCAACATGACTGGCCTGGAAATAGTGCTCCTATAGATCCTATAGATGCTCCTATCGTGCTCCTGAACCCCCTGATAAGATGAGCCAGAGGAGCTTTGGTTGAGGCCAGGATCTGAGGCCCACAATGCTCTTGTGCAGACTGTTTAAGATAAGAAGCTCGTGAAGGACCTAGATCATCTGACGAAGTGCATTCACACAAACGCAATAAAATGCTTAAAAATTAGAGCATTGGTGAAAACATGTTCTAAATCACTTGGAGCAAAGTCAACAACAAGTTCAGAGCAAGGCCAGTCCGTTTAGAAGGACTAGAGCAAAAATGCATATAGAGATGCACCCTAGCAAAAAAGTATTTCTAAAATGTATCACACCATCTCATTTACAGGGACATAAAACAGAGGAGAATCTATCTATTACAGAAGAATGGGACAGAACCAGTATAAAGCAGTGGTCCACAACAAGTGCCCCCTCCTGGAGAGAATTAAGTTAGAAGAATATGGCCAGCTGTTTAAGTTATCCTGCACAAAAGATACTCATATCAGACAGATGTTGGAGGCTTTGTGGATATAGAGTAGCAAACAATTTTCACATATTTTGGGATTGCCCCTATGTGGTTAGGGTTAGGGGTTTGGGAAGCGATAATCAAAAGAAAAATACATTTTCATTTTGTATTATTATTATACTTAGGAAACTTGGAAGGTTTTAATTTACAATAGCCAGATAAATACTTGTTCAGAGTGTTATTGGTGTCTCCAAAAAGGCCATAAATCGTAAGAAGCTTAAGAAAGAAAATCCTAAGATGGATAAATGGATTGATCAGATATGTACTATTTTTGTAAGGGAAAGAATAACGTTTAGGCCGAGGACAATTTTGAGGAATCTCGGTAGTGGTTATACACGAACAGCAAGGCCTGACTTTATATAATTATGTTGGTATAATATAATTAGTTTCTTTTTTCTAAACTTGCTCCCCCCCCCGTTGTTTGTTCTTGCTTGTTTAATTTGTTGTGTGTAAACCTTTTATGAAACAAAAGACCAATAAAACATAAATGACAATAGAGAAAGTACAACAGCTACATAATGACCATGGAGCCTCAGATTCTAACCAGGACCGGGAAATGAGGGTAAACTAAATGCTAATCAACTAAATACTCTATTACTAATACTTTTGGAGACTGAGGTGAAAGCAAGTGTCATTCTTATTTCTTCTCAAAGAGGTTCCAGCAGTCCCAGTAAGGTGAGCCTAACAAAGTGGACAGTAATTTATTTTCTAAAAGATGCAATCATCAGGATCAGGTAACCCATTACACCTTTTCTATTCTTACAAGTATTAAATAAAGTATTTTATATTTTTTACTTTGGTTTTCACATCAAAGCCATATTCCACAACATTATGTCATATATAGAAATAAAATATTAAAATGCAGGAAAATCCTGCACTTTCAGAAGCTCATTCATTAAGTTCAATTTAACTGAGTGAATAAAGAGGTCTGCGATATCTGCAAAGAAAAATGTGTGCAAATCTTCAGATAACAGCAGATCTGTCATCACTATTATCTTCATCCTCCTAAATGTAATTTACCAGAACCTCAAAGCTTTTTAGGCAGTTGAATATCTCAGGGAGGTGAAACATCTAATCTTCTCCCAGCATCCACCACGCTCACACATAAAGAGCCTCAGGCCACTGTTTCACACAGAGAGGATTAATGCCAGAGCAGACACGCAATGGTGTCTTGATTCTCCATAAACACAGCCCCTCCCTAACTTACAATACAAATTTATATTTCTAATCTGTCTTCCCAAACTGTGCTTTTCATCCTGTCTTCATTTTATCTGTTCTTTTACAATACTTCTCTAGAAGACACATGACTTAAATAAGCCGTTTTCTTTTTTATTTATAAAATGATTTAATGCATAGATAAGATTAACTCCAACATTCAGCCAGTTTGTTGTTTATCTTATCCTCATTCTTTAGGTTTGTGAATACCATCATAAAATGTAGCAACCTGGTTGTAATTACTGTAATCTCTGGCACTTAAATAGGAAGATGCGGGTATGTGTAAATGACAACTTATATATAATTATGGTGCCTGCATCCATCCAATTGCTTTGTTTTCACATGTTTATCTCACAACTTACTAAACTTCACCAACAACCTGGGATTCTCATTAACAGTATTACAATTATCCCTTTAAAGAAGAGTGATGTCATTATCTTTAGTAAAGTATACAAAAACCTGAGGGCAATGATACATTTATGCTGGTATTTGCTTCTTCATAAATCATGTCACATTATCCTTATTTTATATTCGTACAGTTTTGACCTTTTAAGTGACACAACTTTCATTCAATTCATGAAATGGGAAGTCAAACTTCTACTTCCCTTATTTTCCAACCAACTCCTCCCTGCCAACTTGGTGTTTTCACATGGTTTGTAACTGTCAAGTTATAATTTAGGGCTCCTGCTTTACACGAGAGGTAAAAACACAGCAGACAAACTGAGTTGGTTTAAATATTTAGCATAGCAAAAAAAGCAGTCGTACGTATTGTCACAAACATAACCTCCTTTCTTTCCTCAGACGTTTGTTGGACTCCTTTGTCCTTGCAGAGATAACTTGAAATACCTGTAGTTACACCATCTACTGCATTGATAACTTGTATTAGATTTTACATGAGTTTAGGCTTTTGTCCATTTTGTCTTATGAGTCATTTTAATGTTACACAAGTATTTGTGTTAACATTTTTTTGTGTTTGTTAATCCGACTACAGTGTGATGGTGACTTATTCTCCATTCAGCCTGCACTAAGCCTTTACAGCGTACAGATTCACTTTGTGTGTGCACCTTAAATATTTAACCATCTCACAATCAAACACCAAAGCCACCAAATTATACACATATTTGTAGCAAAAGAAATGAAAAGATGGAGCTTTATAAGCTTTAAAGTGCAGAAAAGTAATGGTTAATTTAAAAGGAACTAACCATCAAATATTATATGATATACTGTACATCCACTGAGTAGGCTGATGTATCATAGTACATGACAAGTTTCTAAACAAGTCCATTTCAAACCCATGCCTAATGTCAAAATGACTGCGTCCAACAAAACAAGATCTGAGCAAGAATCCTTCAGGGCAAATCTAATCTGAAGTAGGAACACTTACTGCCTGGAGCTTGGTCATCCTGATCATCTGGGAAGAGATCATCCAGAGTTTCTTTGCTAGTGTCAGAATCCTTCTCTTCCTGAGAGGACAGACAAATGGCAGCAATGAACAAAAGAGGGAAAATCTATGCATCATAAAATGTTTTGCAAATCTGTATTATTGTAACACTGTCTTTACTTTAAAGGGGACATGTCATACAAAATCCACTTTTTTAGCCCTTGTTTTTGTGCATTTTTAACTGTTTAGGAATACAGAAAATGTCCATTTATTCTCTCCTGATGCTGTGCATATATCTTTATATTCTTTTTGGTCATATTTTCTATTATGTTTTTTATCTATTACATCACAGTATTTGCTGTAGGTCTGCCAAATAAGGTCGTGGACTTCCAGGTAACCAATTTCGTGAATCGAATACGTTTACTGTTGTTGACAAGCATGATAAATCCCCCTAAACACAGGCACACTCCACCTCTGAATGCAGATTGGTTATGTTTGATATAGGTACGTTGCACCTCTGGCTTAAGTTTCTGTGTTGCATGTACATAGTCAGCCTACTGCTGCAGATGCTTTTATCAAACTGTAACAAGCAACACAGAACCTCACCAGAGTTTGTTAGCAAGTCAAAATAGCTGAACAGCTGAGTATAAGTTTACTTACTTGGTACACAATACAGATCAGATAAGCTTTACCTTGTCTGCGATTATACAAACCAATAATGTAATACCACCAGTTTGTTTTAAAGGTCCCATATTGTGCAAAACTCCCTTTCTAAAGGTTTACCAACAGTCATGTGTGTCTTCATATCCTATGTATGAGGCCAAAGTTAGAAAGTTCTGTCACCCCTCTCACTTGCTTGCTCCACTTTTTAGCTGATGTTTGCTCAAACGGGGGACTTTGTGAGATCACAAAGGGAAATAACCACTCCCCCGGTACTGGATACTGCCACTGACCCTTCCTCTGGCTAACGGAGCCTGCCCTCTAATGTCACTGAGCAGCTGCCAGCAAAAGCCACATCCTCTCTGTAAAAGCGGTGTATAATGGGTGGGGACAGGCACCAGTCATGAATATTTAAAAGTTCAGACACAGAAACAGCCCACCAGCATCACATTTTGAATGGCTGATATTAAGGACCAAGGATGAATTTGGGGCAATACGCTTTGAAACCGATCTCGTCTAGGTCCCATAATCTAGGCAAAATGAGACCTTTAATGAAATAACCTGCTAGGTGTGAATGCGCTGTTGCTGTGGGTTCTGGGAATACAGCTTTCAGCAAAGTATGCAAATATGCCAAATAGATGCCACTGCACATGCTAGCCCTTTCACATTTCTATCTGCAAACACATGGTAGATGTCAACCCACAGAAGAACAAAAGACCTGAGCACTCACCGAGGGAGACAGGTCCTCATCATACTTCTTAAGCTGGTTCATGAACTCTAAGTGTTTCTTCTCCTCTTCCAGCTGGGCCACACTCTGCTCACTCTTCTGTAGTTTTTGCTGCGTCCCAGCTAACTCGTCCCGCAGCCACTGATTCTCCTGGCAAAGCCGGCGTACCTGGGCCCGGAGCTTTTGCTTCTCTGACTCAACTGAGCTCAGGTGGTTCGACAGGGCCATCATCACCTGAACAAAGACAGGGATTTAGGGGGGAGAGGATTATTTCATGCAGGGGAAAAAAAGATTAAAAAAAAAAACATATATA
>JBAMHV010000021.1:21765101-21790637 GCA_037177535.1 Pseudomugil gertrudae
TACACACAACCGACTTCAGAAACCAAAAACTTTACCTTGAAATATATTTACAATGAAAGAACTGTCTTGTTTAAATTTACTAAACAAACATGACAAAAACACCAACTGCGCTCATGAACAGCTGTTTTCATGCAGGTAAAAAAGATTGCCCACCGGCCGAACTCTAAGCGCTTGCTGTGTTTGCTTCAGTAGTTCTAATGCTCCACTAACATCCCACATCTGGAGCAGATTCAGACCGGAGGACATTAATCTGGACGTTAATTAGCACCTGTGCTCAAGCTATCTGCTAATTATAATTATTGTTATTGACATACAATGAAATGCACTCTTTTGTAATAACAAATGTCTTTTAATCCAAATAAGTCTCTTTTTAAATGTTTAACCTGCATAAAAACAGACTGCCTCACTTAACTGAAAAACGGCTGTTATTTCCACTTATCATACTTCTGCATCAGCATTTTACGAGGCCTTAAACACATAATTAAGTTCCTATCACTGTCAAGTACTCAAGACAAGACAAGTCTGTCTCTTATTAGTTAGGTCCTGACAGATTTCTCAAAATAACTGCTGCATGCAACATATATCCATGTCTATAGATCTATGTTATATATAAATATATATAAAAGATGTGCATCAAAACAAATCTTCACCCACTTATTGGTTAATGAAGGTTTTCCTGCTCCAAACCATTATAATGTTGCATCAAATAGCTCAGACAGGAGTTCAGTGCATACCTGAGCCTCACTGAGTCCTAGTTCCAGCATCTCCAGAGACTTCCGAATCATGTGCGACTTTTCCTCCACCAGGACGCCCTCCTCATCCTGCTTCAGACAGCGCAACGTGCCCAGCAAGCCCTCCAGGATTGAGTGGTGTTCTTGCTTCAGGGCCTCCAGGCCCTGGATCACTTGCTTTGTCCGGGAAATGATTTCATCCTGGGACAGTTTCTCCCCCGGGTCCTCCTCCTCCTTCAAACACACCATGGTGGACATGTCCTCACGCATCCTGCAGATTTTAAGCAACAAAATTAAATGAAACTGACAACTCTGCATTATTTTGTTCTGTTTGTATACAATTAAAAAGTACTGTGAACAAATCTTTCCCTTTATGTCATCAACAAACCTTAAATAAAAGAAGCTAAAGTAGCAGTTTTCCGATTAAAAAACTAAAAAGACACAGTTATGTTAATGATAATAGGAGTAATGAAACAATGGGATATTTCTGAGTCAGAGTCTGAATCATAAAATCAAAGTTAAAAATCATAAATAAAGTTTTCACCACTGATAAGCTTCTTAGTGGTGACATAATGCAGTCGTAAACCTTAATCAGATCCTTACTGATTAAAAGAACTGCACTGTAAATCAAATGGACTGCAAGTATATTTGATCATTAGTCCATTTTAATATCTGTATGCTTGACACACGTAGTACACTTCCAGGGTGCTACTTCCCATTCCATCCTGGATTTCTTTGCTTTATATTCATTACACACATGTATACACACACACACACTTAAGAGGATTAGGACTGAGCGCTTCAGCAGCACTTGTAGTACACTGCTAAGGAAGTCACTTGATAAACTGCATTGCATTCACACTGTAACACTAAACCAGGTGACATTTTAACAGCTCGTCAGTGAAGAATCTAAATGAAACCCACGGGTGTTTGTCTTATCCACACTGGTGCAAAAACAGTGAGACCACCAGAGTATTTGCAGGTGAAGACAGCAAACTTGTCCTGATTTGCTTGAGGGTTCACATTTTGAGGGCTGCAACCCTGATTAGTCCATGTGACTCAGCAACCAGCCTGCATCCAATCAGCTGAGCGGAAAGAGGGAAGCAAACACTGTGCGCAGGGGGAGGTGAAAAACCGCAGCTCCAGATGAGGAGGATGCTGGCTTAATCAGTGGAAGATTTTAAATGCACAGAATATCATCGTCTGGACTGGTGGGATAAATAAATTATTGAGCTGAATAATTCAACTTGGGCTCTGGGATGTTTGTAGAAAATCTTTAACTGACCAAGAATACGATCCTAGCAGGTGCTTTAAACATATAACAAACCTGCTTTTCTCACCAGGAATCAGGACAAAACATTTAAGCTGGAAACCACTTTATGATCCATGTTTTATGGCTCTGCAGGATAAAGCAAGGTGTCTGTTCAACTAGAGCCAGGCCAGCATCAATTATCACTGCAAGTCACAGATTTAACAACACAAGCCATTTTCCCTGATTCCAACCACACAACCATTTATTTCTAACAAACACGCTGCACCACAGAGAGAGCGACAGTGAAAGTGTTTATGATGACGCCAGCTTCTGAAAAGTAAATTGTGCTTTGACAATGAGCATGGGTGGGGACAATGCAGCCTTGATACAAGCAGGGATGTGTGAAGCAAAGGGGGTGGTGAAGATCTGGGATGTTTTTCCCCAACAGAGCTACAGAAGATAAGCATGCAGGCTTTATGTACGAAGAGGAAACACACAGCAAATAGACCAGCACATAGTCAGCAATCTGTGGGTCTGAGACACACAAAAGGAAAAACATCTGGACACATACTGTTTTATATTTAAGCTTAAATGTCTGCAGTAGACATGAACCAACAGTAGCATATAGCAGGGGTCTTTGGCACATTTCTGTTCCATACTACATGTTGTACTCATCTCATACAAGCACAATCTTTACAGGTTATCTCTCGCTGTACAGGTGATTGCTCAGGCTTTCTAGTTATGTATAATAAGACATATACTGGTATTATTGAAGGTAGTATTAAATGAATTATTAAATAATCATTCATACACACATTTCTTACTTTCTTTGCCAGGTTTTCAACAACAGGTTGTTGTTGTGTTCTAAGATACTCGAAGATAGTTAAATGCACTAACTCTGCATACGAACTGTATAATGTAATTTATCATATTTGTTTGCTTGTTTTATTTTGATTGTCTATTCGATGAAAATGATAAAAAAAATGTCATGATTTTTTTTACTTATTATATTACATTTGCCAACTTCCTTTTATTTATGTGACAAGTAAATTTACTAAACCTGCTCACTCAGACTATATTTCTAATTTATTGAACCATACAAGGAAGTTTCACGTCCATGTAGCCACGTGATTTGTTTTTAAAAAGGAATATAATTTTGATTCATATAAAACTGATGTTTACTTTATACAGATATTATCTTACTTTTTTTTTTTTCTTCTACACTTTCTCCATTCATGTAAAATTTAACTCTTCCTCAACTCTGAAGCTGTTACTAATGCAACATGTGACCACATTAGCTTCAGAGCTAAAAGGAAGGGGAACTGGGGTTAGAAAGATGATCCAGACACTTAATGGCTGAAACATGGGGCTTAATCGTGATAATTATAAATCAGATTTGAGTCGGGGGAGAGGGGGCAACCAAGCAATTCAACTTCATGAGAATGTCTCTATTTTTTCTAAAATCTGATGAGATAATTTGTGTAAACCTCATTCCCGCACAAGTATGCCTTCGGGAAGAGATTATATGTATCATTTGATTCAGTGAAGAACTCAGAGGTGATCCACAGAGATGGCCTCCCTCACTTTTTCCTGCAACACCCCCAAAAGCTGCATCTGATATCTGAAACTATATTCTCCATACATTTTTATTGTGACTGTAACTTTAAACATCAAAACATTACACACTCCACTGAATGTTTAGATCTTATTTTTACGACTGAACTGAAGAAATGTCAATGAATGCATCAGTTTTATTAATCGGTACCAGCATGATGTTTTATGACCTATAAGAATTACACTTACTGTGTTTGATCAACCAAGAACTCTGCATAATATTAAAAGTCTGTTGGCTTTTTCCTGCCTCAAACAATTGTCATTATAAGACCATGAAAAATTCACTGTTATTCACCGTTATGAATAGTCAAAAGTACATAAATGTTTTTTACACTATTGTAATATGTATAATCACATTTAACACTACTCAGTGTGATATAGTCAAATATTAAATTGACTATGATGCTTTTTACATTGGTCACCATAAATGTATTAAACTAAATATTCATTTAATATATAAAGATATTTCGATTTTCACAATCTGAAGCAAGACTAGCAGATGCATCTGTGCAGAACCTCAACGTCAACTAAAACCTCCGTGTGTGGATGTTAACAAATCTTAACCCAAAGAACGTTTTAAATAATGTTTTTATCTATTTTAGAAACATTTGAGAGCTTTTCTGGTTTAACACAGCTTAATACCCTTGCTTGTCTTGGTGATGCTCTAAGTTTGTTTTTCTTCGACTCCAAAACCTTTAAAGGATTTAGCAGAATTTATGCTAAACTTAAGAGGCTATTTTAAAGGATGAAAAGGTCTGTAATCTCGCTTTAATTCACTGCCCTGACTCTTTAAACTCACATGCTGCTTCATTTAAGCGGAATGACCAAGTTTACATGAGTTTTTATTCATTCTGAATAAAAGTCAAATCTGCTTTAAACAGATGAAAATGACCATGTAAACACCTAATGCAGATGAAAATAATTATCCAGAATTAAACTTAATTTCATAGCCAGTACGCTCACATGATGTTTTTTTATTCTGAATTAATAATTCCAAATTAAAGAATTCCTCTTTAATTTTACATGAAAATATTCATTCTAAATTGAGGATTACATGGAAACATGTTTATTCACCTTCCCCTTTTTCCAGTGACGGTGGACATGACGTATCGGGAAATAAACTAACCATTTCCTGCTTATCGTATTTGTGGTAACACTACGGAAAGCAACATACCAAGTACAGTTTTTGCTTTATTTTGATTACATTTTTTAAGTAAACTCAAAGGAGAAATTTAATTAAAAATTTTTTCATCTGGAACAATTAATCTTGAATTTAAAAACATAATGTAACTGTCGCCATTGTCCTACCTGGTTACTGGGCTATAGTTCCATAATGACCAGCAAAAGCCAAAAGTCCACTGTTATCTTATAGTGTAAATTTGTGATATACACTGTTTACTGTATGTTTTCTCCATATAACATGCTCTTATAACAGAAAAACACTGTATAACCATTAACAAACAAGCAGAAATAATATTAAAATGCACATCTCTTAGGTATGCTGTTCTTGTGTTAGTTTATCAGTTTATCAACAACAACATGACACCTGCTTTCTCTGTTACCATGTAGAACAGGATAAAACTAAATCTGCTGAAGCAACACACACCTCAGATAACACTCTTTTCAATGGGCAGTGTCTCACAAACACCATGCTGCCTCCGGGAACCTGATCTGGGAGCCCTGGAGGCTCCTTTGGGTAAATATACGGTAAACGCCCTCCCGCCCCAAAACAGGTCAAACATACTGGTGTTTTTTTATTATTCTGTGTAGACAGAGAGGGTTTGCATGTCCTCATCAATCTAAAATATTCATACACATGACTCATTTGTTGTTTTCTGCTTTCCTCCCCAGCTGTGAGTCCCACACTGAGATCCAGTGTCTGTGAAGCCGTCTCGCTAAACACAGGCAGCCTTCACCACACTCCCCGCTGTGCATATCAATGAGAGGACACGGCTTCTATCACATGACAAGTAGGAATCATCAGCAGCAACACTTTATCACACTGTAGTAGCCAATTAAGTCGCTTTCCCTCTGACTGACAGGCCATTTATGCCGTGCCATGTAGTTCCTGACTGCTGTTCTGACCAAATTATGTCGCTTTCAAATGGATAAACTTGAAAAACCAGTTGACCCATACTTTCCTGTCAAACCACAATGCTAACATTGAGCTAACACTGACAGTTAATGTGCTTATGGCGTCTAATTCCTGCCTATATCATAAATATGGACAGCCCACCAGCCAGTTAACTCGGAATTAAAGCTGTCCTAATTATTAAACTACACAAATTTAAGCAAATCTGCTAAAAAAAATAATAACAGGGTAATAAAGTAATGATAAGTAAAATTTTTGGTGGGGTGCTTATAAGCTATAGGCAGTCTTCCAAGAATTACACGGAACCATTCTTACCGTTCTCTGGGACATTCGTTTGCCAATGTAGCTCGACTGTAATGTTTCTCCCGATTCTTGGAGATGGTGTTGTTGTTTCTTCTGTCAACAATTTATGCTGATGATTGTAGAGAACATGTAACGTTGGAAAGACAATGTTCACGCTTCTTCCACCACCTGGAGTTTCTTTGGTGACGGACGCTGGACTTCACTGCATCAGCCGCTGATATTATGTCCAGCTAGCAACATGCTAGCCACCTAGCAGTTATCTGTCAAAACACTGACTTTAGTCGGAGCCATTCTGGAGAGGCCTCTTCTCTGTTAACTCCATGGCCACAATTGTTCCTAATAAACTACCCTGACAGTAGCGTCATTTGGTTGACAAAAAAGTAGCTTAGTCCTGCAAATGACAGCTCTCCTATCCGCTGACTGAATGCGCGAGGCGTGAAAATGGCGTTAGCCGGCGCCCCCTACTCCTCCTCCAACAATAGTGATGTCATCCCGCAAGGATTAAAAGGGAAGCCGCGAGCTAAACCTGATTTATTTACAGTATATTTACAGGGTGAAAACAAACAAAACGTGCTCAATTTAGGGTCAAATGGCCATAGATTATTATAGACAGGGGATAACTAAAAAAGACACTAAGAAAACTCCATGTTAGGTTTGTTTGTGAACTCAATTTCAATAAAATACAATAAAATACTTTATTTATCCAGGAGAGCTGTCTCACAGCTTTGAGTCCAGACTCCAATTGAAAGAGAAATGTTATGAAAGGCTAAAAGGGTCAGTATGTTTCTAAGGTTTATGATCAGATAAAATTTAATCAAATTAAAACAAAGAAACAAGTCTTTTGGTCATTTTAGTCCTTCTCTACCTCAGTAGTGATGAAGATCCATGCACAGCCACGATGTCTTGATACTGTCCTCAGGAGTTGTTGATGGTCAGCCAGCATGGTTGAACTGGCTGGTCAGTCCAGGGCTGGTTTGACAGGTTTTTATCTGCCTAACACACCTGACTCAAATGGATCCAACATCTTATGAAGTTTTGCACAATACCTCATTTATTTAAGTCAGATGTGTTTGAGCAGGGTAACACTGAAAACCTGCAGGACTGTGGCCTTTAAATACCAGACCTGGACAGTCCTGCTCCCTAACATGAACACATCCAAGCTGATCCCACAGGTCCTGGCTTTGGACACACAGCAGATCAGTGCATCCTGATCTGCGGTGGACACCGTCGTCATCCTGGAGGATAGAGTTAGATCCCAGATTCTGGAAATAAGGGATCACTCCAGAATTTCTTTACCAGCCGTACATCTGTGACTGACAGACCTGGAGACGCTGGACTCTCGAGAATATGGACAGGTAAATATCTAGTTATTCCTCGTTGTAAATATGACTAATCATGTTTTACAGCAATGTATAACACCACTATCTGGTGTTATTTGAGGGGTCTAAATGAACCAAACTCAACGTATTTTTGTACTAAGCTCAGATTGTAGCTGGAGTCATCTGAAGCCATTTAAAGACAAATTAGTCATAAGTGTTGGTTTTTTTCATGTACCTCCTCTTGTTTTAGTTATTTTCTTGTTCATTTCTGTGTCAAAGTGCATAAATCATGTTCTTTAACTCAACAATTATGCTAATTTTATAAAGTGAGCTGTGAGATGTGGGTTATGGTGCTGCTATAAAGTATCTAAAAATGAAACCTGAGAAAAAGATATGAAACAAATTCATTAAAGTGACTAAATAAAGACAAAAGCCAGACAGGATGATTTAGAAATATTCGATTTATTCTCAGGTAGGAGATGTGCCGTCTTCCTTTTTGCTCCTCCTCTCGGTAAATCTCCTCCACATGTTGCTAAACACAACCCGGGCCATGAGCAAGGTGATGGTGAAGTTACGACGGTACCATTCTCTAAAAAAGCACAAAAACAAGCATTAATTACAATTACAGGAACTTTTCTAACAGTTCATTTAAATATTACACAACAAATAAAAAAATACAACAAAAATGAACAATTTTTAAAAAAATATCTCAAGTTGAAAAGGCTTTCCATCCTTTCTCCATAACACAACAAATTATTACAATTACCTTTATATACACATTATCTAATTTAAACAACACTAGGCAATACCATATATAACAACATACATAACACTGTCAAGAAAATACTACACTTTCATTCTACATAAATAATAATAACAATAATAATACTGATAATACTCAGCATTAAGATCCAGCTATAATAATGAGAATGTAATATGAACATGTTTATAGAGGTACTAATCATCACGGTAAATATGTGGATATTTGATGATGCTTGTTTATATACCCCAACCTGTTCACATTCACACTCACACACACACACAAAGAAGTAGTGGAAGTTTGTGTTGAGCTGCTTGCCTGCTGAACGCATTAGAGAAGAAAATGTTTCTAATACTAAAAATGTCTCACTCTGCATTGCTAATTTCCAGAAGGTTCTCCAGAGCCTGTGGTGTTTGTTGTCGCACAGAGGTGCAGTACAGATAAAACCCACAGCTGCAGCAGAAGCAGGCTTATCCACCCACCCGCTCATCCACCCAGCCAGCATCAGCACTACGGGAGAGACCAGGCTTCAAAAAGCAACATACTTGTTGTAATTTGCATGTCGTGTTCTATTTCTGTCCAGGAAGCTTTTATAAAACACAGCCATCTCTTCACTGTTCAGGGACTGGCGTCGACCTAAAGGCAGGAGAAAAGGGAAGTAAGAAAAATGCATTTTCTGAAGCAGGTTTGATCAAACCAAACTCTGAAATACAGAAGTAGTTCATAGAAAACTTTCATTCCAGTTCAGGATTTGCTTTTTCTTACAGCCTGCTGGGGTGCTAACACACCAAAAGATATAATATGCATGTATGATACGTCCTCACCATCCTTGTCACGCAAAGCCAATCCTTTTGACTTCAACTGGGAAATGATGAAAGCTTCTTTTTCCTGCAGAAAACAGAAAAACCTCTAAAACTTTAACAAACCTATTAAAATGTTCAACAATATTTCCTGATCACAAATGTTATAATCCCATTCTGAATAAGCCGGGACTGTGTAAAATGTCATTAAAAACAAATTGCAATGATTTACAAAACCCATCATCCCGGATTTTATTTTCAGCTGAACATAAACAACATTTCAAACGATGAAAGTGAGATGTTTTATCCTTTCATGGAAAGGATGAGCTGGTTTGGAATCTTATGGCAGCAACACATCTGTAAAAGGTTTACACAAAAAGTCTGGAGGAGTAAATGGTTTAAACTGGAAAAGCTTTGACAGGTAGGTTCATTGACAACAGGTCAGTGGCATGATGGGGTGTAAAAGGAGCATTTCAGAGAGGTAGAGTCTCTCAGACGTACAGATCAGACCCGTCCGATACAAACTGGGTCTAAAAACTGAAACATTTTCATTAAAATGTTCTTCAAGGTAAAATTGCAGACTGTGAAGGTCCCTCTGTCTACCGTAGATAAAATAATCAAAAGATTCAGAGAATGGGGAGGAATTTGTCTGCATGGGACACGGCTGAAGGTTCAAACTGGATGCTGGTGATCTTGGGGTCCTCAGACAACACTACATTAAAAAAAAAAGATATAATTCTCTACTGGAAATATCTGCATGAACTCAGGAAGACCTGCAGAAATCACTGAATCAACTCAGTTCAGCTTGAAACCCACAGATGCAGGTTAAAACTCCATCAAGTAAAGAAGAATTCAGATGTGAACGGGATCCAGAAACACTGCCGTCTCCTCTGGATCAAAGCTCAGTTAAGATGTTCTGAGTGGAAAACTGGATAAAGATGAGATTCTTAGTGGACAGCATGGACGGTGTGTCCCGCAGAGTAAAGAGCAGAGGGAGCATCCAGCAGAAAAGCTGCTTCTCTGATGGGATGGGGGTGCGTTAGTGTGTATGACGTGAGCAGCTTCCACATCTGTGAAGCTCCATCAATGGAGGCTTCAGAGCAACATCTGCTCCATCCAGACATCGTCTCTTTGAAGGAAGACCTTGCAGAAATCAGTAAGACTTTGCTGAACTACATCCTGCATCCATCACAGCAGCATGGCTTCACAGGAAAACTGGTCTGCCTGCAGTCCAGATGTTTCATCAGTATAAAAAAATCCAGAATCATGGTGCAGGACTGTAGAGCAGCTAGAATCCTGCATCAGACCAAAATGAGACCACATACCTCACCTAAATCTCCAGCAACACGTCTCCTCCCTTCACAGATGTTTACAGACAGATGTTAACAGAGAGGAGATGCCAACGATGCTACTTTTTACAGATGTGTTGCTGCCATCAGATTCACAATGAGTTCATATTTCACATGAAATAAAACAAAAATGTCTCATTTACAACTGATGCTGTTCATCGGGGGAATAAAATGTGGGTTGATGAGATTTGGAAGTCATCACATTTTCTTTTTATTGATATTTTACGGAGCAGCCCAACTTTTCAGGAACTGGGATGGTTATCATGCTCACTGTGTTCTCTTTAAAACACAGCAAACATTACAGGTTGTTGCTGCTCTCTAGTGGTGAAAAGAAGAATTTAAACTCGTGAATTCATGTTACAGAAATACGACTAACCCGTTGATGTTTGTATTTGTCAAAAACCAAGCTCAGTGTGGAAAAAGGTGGCTGACCCCTGGTTCACACTATGAAAACTCATCTTTACCTTGCTGAAGCTGACGTTCTGCTTGGCCCAGAAATCATGGTTCCAGTCCTCGGTTTCCTGCCTCAGGTTTCTCAGCCGCCTCTCTAGCTCCGATTCATTCTCAGGGATGTGGTAAATAATGGGACGCAGGTTTGACAGAGGATGTGGTGGACCAATCCAGTCGTGTGTGGAGCTGGGATCTGGTCTGAAGGTATATCTCTGAAAACAGAATTCAAATAAGTCTGCACAATCAGCAGGAAAATATAAAGAGATGTAGAATAAAGTTAGCATCATCCAATGCTGTGATGCACATTTTTCCTCTCAATAAAACCTCCTGGTTTTGGGCTTGTTCAGTTGCTAATGAATTGTAATCGTAGTGAGGTGTGCAGCAGCAGAGACCTGTATATTCATTTATCTTTTGCAGGATCGATTTCTGTGCTTGTGTATTTACTTGTATGTCCAAAAGATGGACCTGAAAGGTGGAGATGATCCAGAAATCCTCACAATAACCAGAAAATGTGTCACATGACCCCAGTCTGAGGTCTCTACACAGGTTTCCTGTTCATCAAAGCAACTTTAGTACCAAAGTATATGTCATATTTTATCTTCCAGGTGTACATGGGTCATTTCACATCCTCCAGGGTAAATTAAACTTGTTTCCTGATTTTCCGACTCACACATGCAAACAAACACGTGAACAATATGTTGCAGATAATGTCAGAAAAACCCTAAGAAGAAAAAAACTTTAAAAAAAAAAAGCTCAAATAAACATTATTCTTTATTTTCCTGTTCTTGGGATTATAATTAAGCTATCAAACTGACTGTAAAAAGCAGTTTCACAGACGTCACCACAGCTGAACTGTGCTGCTGACCTGCAGGAGTCTGTTTATCATTACTGAGCAGACATCACCATGAGAAGAGCAGCCAGGAAGAAAACGCTATCCAGGACTCAGAGATCAAAAAATAGGTGTGTATCCTGTTAAAACTGTGGTTATTTTCTGCTTTCTGCCATCCAATGAACACAGTTATATGAATGGGGTCCATGGAGACCTTTACATAGGCTGGTGTGCAAAGATTTTAAAAAAAGAAACATATGAATTTTAAAATGATGCAGACCAATAAAACCTGTTAACTTATTTAACTACTACCATAATTTTATTATATAATTACAGTTATGTACAAGCTGCATAATTTACTGTTGTATTTAGTTCATGCTTTAATAACATTCAACACCATTTCCTTCAGCTGACAAGTGGATGAAAACAGAAAATAAACTTACTTACTGATTATGTGACATATGTGACATTATTGTTATTTCTAATTTGTGTTTGTTGAGGAAATCCTTCTACTGGAGCATTTCGGGGTTTCTTAAAGTAGGATGGAAACAAATACAGAATTCCTGCCTATAAATTGAACATGCAACATAGAACATGTCTGCACACAGCTGATAAGCTGATAAGAACCCGAAAAAAAAGCATAAATAAAGTGCACGTGGTCACGTGGTTGGCGTTGGCCTGCCTATAAATACGACTGATCTAAAACATAAATTCAGATCTTATGATACGAACCTTTGAGAATTTGTCCTGTTGGGCTGCATGTTTGGAGCTGCAGAGGCGCAGAGGAGCGCGTGCAGGCTTACTGACGCTCCTCCATGTTAAACGTCCCGCTGCCATTTTTTATAAACCCAAACTGTGTAGCATTTTAAACCCCCAAAATGTGACCTTATAGCCGCTGTAGGACAGAATTGTGTGCTACAACCAACAAGCCATCCACGCGCTAACAGAGCTCACGTCCTTTAATGTGAAAGCGGACGTTTGATCACGTGATAGCAGGTAGGCGGATGGATACGCTAAAAACGTTCACCGGGTCACTCCGTTTTTTCCTGTTCTTCAATTAAATATTCTTATACATATAGTACTACAGTAGTGCAGATCAAAGTTGCTCACAAGTTGCAAAGGAATGCAACTGAACTTTGCTCAATTTTGAGTTTGAGTTTTGTTGACTGTTTTTTTTTATTATTTATGTGTCTGCTTGCATTTTATTTGTATGTTATGGACTGAATGCGTCTGAAATAAAGTTATATGATGAGCAACAAAAGTTACTCAAAAGCAAAAAAGAGAGACACCTTTACAAATGTAATGCTTTAAGAAACAAATAAAAAAGCACAGTAGAGGCAGGAGATTACTCATACTTGTTGTAGACACAGAAAGAAAATGGGATTATAAAATTTTACATTAAGCTAATCTCTTTTTAAACATGAATATTTCGTTTGAAAACCATAAATCCACATTTATTTGTGAAGATTTGGCCAAAACAATCAAACTTGTGTTTCTAAATTTCTACCTTGTTGAAAATTGTGTTTTCATATCACAAGAACTTTAAAAAAAACTAACAGAAAACACAAAAATAAACCAAAATAAAACAATGAAACAGAACTCACCATAACCTTTTATAAAATAATAATATCCTTGTTGTTTAGTTAAATTATATTTTACTGGTATTTTGCTATTTATGCTTTTGTATAATTTGTTTGCCGTTAATGACTGAAGTTGCCTTCACCGCCTTTTTGCTTCTGCGCGCAGACAGTACTGATAAATTGAGCGCACCCAAGATTGGACGACAAAAACTTACCCTTGGTCTGAATTTTTGACACTGTTGTTCCATAATAAAACACGTTTAGGCGCTTTTCAAAACACATATTAAGGATATTATCATTCAAGTAAATATTTAGTCATAAATAAATCAATTAAATCATCATATTAACGTAAATAAATTGTTTTATTTGAGGCTTGCATAGAAAAGATTAACTCCGTGAAAGTGTCTATGAGTGAGCAGGAAAGTAACTACTAGAAGGTAGCTAGGTAAGCTAATGTTCAGCTTTAACCAGAGAAGGTGTGTACTTTTCAGCAGGAATTCAGATGGCTGTACGTTGGCTATGCAGGTAAGAGAGAGCTGTTGGGTTGTTTGGTGATGATGAGATATTAAACGTAAAGATAAAATGAAGTTATTTGTCCAAGGTGGGGTCAGAGTCAGGTGATCATCGACAGCACTGACATACACAATGGCATTTACAGAGTGGGACAGCCGTTACCACTGGTTTCCTGGATTCACAAACCGTATTTAAACGTTAAGTGGGCCTTATTTAGATGTTTATTTTTAACTAAGTGGCTTTAAAGCACTGTGGAGTAAGACCCTGGTTTAGGCGGTGGGAGGGGCGACACTAGCCCTACCGCAGTCAGTCAGTGACAGTTGGTCGTTTGGTACTGAAGCTGACCGGAGCATCGTCTCTCCACCATAGAAATCCCCGTGATTTCGGCTCCGTACCCTCGGATGTCCCTTTTCTCCACGACCCGCCTCGCTTTTGGCTGATGGAAACAGACATTCGTGAAAATGTGCGCCAATGTGTTCGGAGTCTTGAAAAGGTGAGACATAACGACGCTGTGAGGATTTGGCTGTGTGTGCGCGCGGGGATGCAGCTGACATCTTCAGAGAGGTGTGGTGTTAGCGGCTCTGGTACATCTGTGGTGATATGCACAGGGAGAAATAGCGTAAAGGGTGTTCTTTGCTGACATAATGCGCAAAGCCGTGCCGCCTGGAGCAGGGGGAAGGCGCCTGGTGGAGATGCTAGCAGGTGTTGGATGTTGCATGTTACCTGCATCCCTGTTTTCCTTCATGCTGTGTGACTCACTGGAGGGAGGACCGCTTCCTAAACCTGTCCCTGACTCGCCACCTTATCAGGCAGAGCTCTTTTTTCCCTTCATAGTTCCCCTTCATCAAAATAAGGGAGGTGTTTGCCAGGCTCCATTGGATTTTGCTGAGATTATCCTAATAAATACTCAGAATTGGAAGCTCTGGCTTGGCGTGCGCTCATCCACTATTCTGGAATTGCCCAGCCCCTCGCCCTCTTACATAAAAGTACTTTAGGGAATGCTGCTACATAATCCTGTCTGTTCTAATAAGCGTTATTCATGCTGTGGATAACAAAACATAATATGGACTGCAGTATTTGTATATAGATGTTGCACTGTGTTCTGGCTATGCAACCTCCTCTTAGCGCAATGCTCAATGTCACATCTGTACTGTTAAATAATATGCACTGTCTTCTTCCAGTCACGTTGAAAGTTAGCCTGCAATTAGTGTCATCCGTTCTCTTTCCTTTTTTAATAGTCTGGGCTCAGAGGGCACCTGGGTCAGCTGTAACTCTACTGATATTTAAGCCACACATCTGCTTTGCCTTTAGAGTTTACTGTGTCAAGTGTGCCGATGTTTTGGCATACAGTACCGCTGAGGCTCGGCTGGAGCAGGGAAAAGACACGGGCCTGCAATATGTTGCTGAAAGCAATGCAAAAGGCAACAAGTTGATGCAAAGTATCACACACAGCTGACTCAACGGGAAGCTGTTTCAGAATAATGCTGCTCAGAGATCAGATTTAGAAGAGCTGGATATGAGACGAAGCAAAGAGTTAAAAACAGACAAGATAATAAATACGGGAAATATGATTTGTACATTTCTTTAATGACAATATATAAATGGAAACGAGGCACAAATATTATATTTTACAGTGAGTCAGGTCATCTAGTCCAGATCAAATCACCCAGGTGAGTATAGACTGGTTCTATATACCAGCAACACATAACAGTTTTGTATCCATTTTCATTCATTCATTTATTTATTTATTTTTTCTCACATGGTATGCACAAATAATGAACTTTTATAAATAAGTAAATATATATATATAGACCGATAATACAAAGCAAGACGAAACAAAAAAAACAAAGCACAATATTGTGCCACCATGCTTGGAAAAAAAGGAGCAGGGAGAAGAAAAACTTATAGTACCTGCCCCCTTTAAACATACTAATAGATGGTTTATCTAAACTTTCATTTAATTTCATAAAAAAATTTCATTCTAAATCAACATAATGTCGCCATACATTCATATATCGCTGAATTCTTATTTATCTCCATTTTTAAGCTTCATCTTTACAATATTCTATGATCTGGTTAAACACAAATATGTATACAGACCTACATACATATAAAAAATGTATACACACACCCCTAAACATGCACACATATATACTTAAATATATATACATATATGCACATAGACACATACATATATACACATACATGCATACATACACAAATACACATAGACATTACAATGTTTCTGTCCCATATGTATTTAAGATATACTTTTTGTAAATATTTTTTAATTTTGTAAGTATTGGACATGATTTCATGTCGTCGTTTAAGTTGTTCCACAGTTTAACGCCTACAGTTGTAATACTGTAATATTTTGTTTGTGTTCTTACCACAGAATTTATTAGCATGCTTGTAACTCATAATGAATATCTGCTTCCCCTGAACTGAAACATCTCCTGGATATTTTGTGGTACTTTCTGATGTAGTACTGAGTACATGAATCGTAGTATTTTATAACTAACCAGGTCTCAGAATTTCAGCACTTTCAGTTTAACAAAGAGCAGGTTTGTGGGTCGTCTGTACTGAGCATTACATACAACCCTTACAGCTCTTTTCTGGATTACACACACATTTACTCCAAAGGACCATTTTGAATGACATATCAACCTAACATGCATGTTTCTGGATAGTGGGAGGAAGCCAGAGTACCTGGAAAGAACCCAGGCTAACATAAGAACAACATGCAAACTCCACACAAAAAGGCCACTGTCCGAGTCGAGACTCTAACCTCGCTGTGAGGCTGCAGTAGTAACCACCATACCACTGTGCAGCCCCAGACAAAACCCATTCGCAGCATCAGAGATAGAATAAAAACAAAAAACAAGCAATGAGCTGCCAGCAGACTGATGGAAGACACTGAGCAGAAACACGAGTGTAGCTAAAGACAGCCCTGAAAGCGAAGGCGAGACTGAAATGGAACAATGTTATCTTCATAAACTCCCCCAGTACAGAAACATGGAAGTGGTTGGAATTTTGCTAAATATATAAAGAGTAAATTAATAAAAAAATTATTAAAAACTGTGAAACAGGAAATACGGCTACTTTATTGAAATCCCCTGAAAAGGCCCCACCTCGTGTCAACGCAGAGAGCAGGAAACTGTGGACCAATGCACCAGTTCATCAATCAGAAAAGGACAAACTCGTTCTTTGTGACTGACACACCAAGCTATGTTTCAAAGCAAAAGAAACAATACCCCCTGAGATAGTGTACTTTGAAATTGACCACAAAAAAAACCTATTAGAACCAGATCCATCGATATGCAAAATAATATGCAATATTAATTACACTGAGTCACCCAGCCTTGCACTGAAACCAAATCTTTACTGGTTTAAAGTACATTTTTAACAACTAAAATGCATGCATTGGGGGCTGAGGTGGTACTAATGAGATCATCACAAAGCTGAACATTAAAGCTGACATGTTTAAAAATTCAGTGGCATTTTATAATTTATTGTGCTTAGTTTATAACAGAAAAGTGCCAATAGGACACAAAAAGCTGCATTCATAATGACATTTTTAACCAGCATCTGCATGAATGTTTATCAGCATTAACCATCAGCTGGTGTTTATTTACCCTTCACCACTCATTTATGCTGGACATTGCTGTGAAACGCCCGTCGGCTTTGCAGAGCATTAAAGCTACAGAGATCTAAACCCGCCTTATTTAGTTATTAGTTAGTTATTAATGTAGCTAAAACCCAGAAGCCTTGTCAGATTGGCAGCTTTGTTTAGTGTCACCCCAGATAAAAAAATATTTGAGAAATATTTTAAATAAACAACTTAGTGTGCTCTAAGCTCTCAGGTTATTTACCGTATGTTCTCTTGTAATTCATCCATTCATTTTCTATACACACTACCCATTTTGTTTTTTATACAGACTTCATCATTCATTTTATCATGATCATTTTATACAGATGGGGGGCTGAAGCCCATGTTTTCTGCCATTGAATGAGAGATTGGATGCACCCTGGATGGGTCCCTAGTCTATTACGAGGCCACCTGCTGTATAATAATCTGCTTTAAGGGTACAGATTTCAAAAGAAAAACTCAAAAGGCCGTTAAAGGTCTCTCGAAGCTCTCCAAAATGATGCATTTGAATTTGAAAACTGTCTAAGATGATTCATTAAGCATTTGGGAAATTGTGCCAGCTGGTATAAAAAGAGGCATGATTTGCCTCCTATAATATTAAATGAAGACTCAAAAATTAACATGGTCTATAAATGTCAGGGAAAAAGTATTAACTAATATTTTATTAGCAGCTAACTTTAAACCTCTCTTTGAATGTTGCAGCGCTCATATGAAAACGGTCACAGAGAAAAGTCAGCAGTATCACAGTGAGAGAGATTTGCATCGGTTTATTTTAGTGGATGGCACGAAAGCTTCATCAGTCATATTCAGGAGACTTACGTCTTGCATTTGCTTGCATTACTTCAACCATTAAGCTGATTAACGTAAATCTGTTGTAGACGCATATATTAATGCCAATAATGCTGTTTGGATTAGGAAGAAATCCAATTTGTCTGTTGCACTCTCTTCTGTTTGCTGTTCTGGGAGGCAGGAATAAAACACCACAGTTAAAATTCCCACATTTTCATGGAGCACAAGAAACTCCAGCAAACTCAAACCTACTTGAGAAAGGAAGCCATGAGAATATTATAATCTTTTGACCCTGCAAGGAACATATAGCTGCAGTATGTGGTATAAAAGGTCAAAAGTAAGGGTCAGTCACAGCCTCACGAGGGTTGTTTGCCTTTTACCCTCAAATATCTGGATCCTCTTGTTTAGTACAGGAGCAAACAAAACAGTACTCTAAGACTTTACGGAGATTAGTTTTTAGTCAAAATGTATTCGGTTTTCGCCATTCTTGAACTTTTCATCAGCTCTTGAATTAATCTGAGAATTTTTTGTGTAAAAAATAAATCATCTACCTCAATCTGTGCCGTCACCTTGGAGGAAGAATCTAACCTCACACTGCAAAGGTTAGAAACTTTTCTTCTCATTTTCATCATAATGATCATTATACCCACTAAAATGCTTCATTGTGTGATAACTGCCATGACTCACAATGAGCTAATTAAAAATATGAAGTTTTTGCATGTTTACATTTAATTAAGGCAACTTCTGCAACCACCAGGAAAATATTAACGGAAACATTAACAATAAGAGAATAAATTACACATAACTTTTCTTGATGTCACATAAGATACTGGGTGTTTTGATTTTTTTTCTTGTATTTACAAAGATCCAAAAACACTCCACATTCCCAGCTGTTGTCTCAGCTGACAACGACAGTGTGCTGCAGCCTGGGGGTATTTATTTTTTTTACATTCACACAGTCTCAGCTATGTAACCCAGGAGCAAACTGCACACCAAAGGCACTTAAATATGTGCATTTCTCCACAAACTGTGAACATGTGAGCAAACAGTGTGAAAAGGAGTCAGAATATTGCATCTGCACTGTCACCTATTCTTACAGTTTCCTGTAAATATAAACTCACAGGATATTGTTTATCCATCACTTTGAGAGGAAAAAAAAGTGATTTGATATAAAAATGACTCCATCTTCTGCACACATACAAGCAACCTTGTTCACCTCTGGAGCCAGTAATCTGGTGTCCCCGTTAACCCACCTATTTATTAAACCACCTCCATTTGGAGAACTGAACATTGTTTACTTGCTCCTTTGACACCTCTGCTGTTCCGGAGTCCAGTTCTGAAGCTATGGGGAAATACTTGCAATAATTTAAACAGTGGACAAAAGGACATGATGGCCTGTTGATAAGGCAACATAAACCGTAAAAGCATTACTGAGCTACAACTTCAAATAACAGTTATCTCTTACTAACAGTTTTAGTGGGAACTTATGTAACTTTTTTCTCATTTTAAAATACATGAAAAAACATGTAAATAGTTCACACATAAGACAGATACTGTAACAAAGGATCCCACGAGATCAATCCGATCAAGAAGATATTTATTTAACACAAGGATTATCTCTGATCGATGATGCAGCGGAGACTGGAAAGGAAATCCAGTAAACAGGAAGGAGTCAAAACCAGGGAAGCAATGATCCAAAATGGTGGGTAAGTGAGTCGGGGCCTGGGGAGGGATCAAAGGAAGATGCTGAAAGCTTTTACAAGGTCCGACAGGAAGTGAGTGTGGAGCTGAAGCATATATGGCTGGAAATGGGATTGAAGACAGGTGGAGATCATTAAATATCAGGAGTGTAACAGATACCATCTCCCTTATGCTGACCCTTAATCACAGAACCTTGAGCTGTGGAGTCGAACCCTGTATTAAAACTGTGCAGGTTCAGACTGAGGATGCTGGCTCGGTGCTGCAGGGCTGGTTTGATGTTGCCGTTTGTGCATATTTGCAAAGAGAATATGTCTGCATGAAAGTGTTACCTCAGTAATATGAACCTCTGTAAAAATAAATAAATAATTACAACACTGGTGACAATAAACATGCTTTCCAACCAGAATCGATGGTTTTAATGCTTACATGTAAGGAAATTACCATGAGGGTGGGATGTAGCCGTTAGGTCAGGGGTTAAGCAGACCTGCACAGAAGCGAGGTGGCATGTCTGCAGAGACTTTAATGATGCAAACTGTGGAAAATATAACTTCTTCTAATTACACATATCTTCTATGGTTTACTTGCCTATTTTGTGTTTGTTTGAAGAGTAGCTTGTTCACATTCTCTGAAATGAACCTGCATGTTTGCAAGCTGTTACTGTATGGCAGAAAATTCAGAACAATTAAAGAAGGGCTAACAGACTTTCTAATTAAAAAGTCTGTCAGTATGACAACATGAAGCAGACACTATCATTTCTCCACAGAATCCCTCAATTAAAATGTGCCAGTGTTGTAAAAGTCCTTTCTTGCCTGTAATCACTGATCCATTGTTAGGATGGAAAATACAAATGTGTTGCAATTAATCTCAATTTGAGTGGTAGTCTTAAATTGTGTTTATTCTTCAAACATTTCGGTAAAGTGCAGCAGCCTGGTGCTTTTCAGGGTAAATCATTAAAAACTGTGTTAGTCAACAGAAAATAATATTAGACAAAAACAGCTCTTATTATCAGGGTATGGACCTGGGGTCTTTTTCCTCTGTGAAGCTGCATATCCCAGCACCTTGATGTTCAGTCAGACTGAGAAAAGCAGGATTTTTCTATACATTTATTGTTTAGGACGGTAAGAGTTAATGTATAAACATGTATGTTAATAACCCAGAGTTTTCCCATGTGTTTTTTCAGATGTCTGATGTTACATAATTGTAGATCAATGTATAAAATTGAGGCTGATTGAAATTAAAATTTTTTTACAATGTTGCAAATGAAAGCTGCAGGCTTTATATTTCTCTCAGAGAGACAGGCTAAAATACTGCTATGCTTATTTTACTACTTGAAAATAATGATTAATTTGAATACTCCAAATAAAAAAACTTAATCACACTCTCACCTTCACTCCGATTCAGTCCCTTTCAACTAGAGCGAAGAAATAAGACCCTTACAGAGTTAAACCATCCCCACTGATTGATATGAAAAAGTAATTTCCCTTCTCTCACACAGACAAATTCCACGGTGCTGGATAATACACACAATGGCAATAATAAAAAAGGCAGAATAGAAACCAACTTCACATGAATGGTCTAATTTTAATTTAATTCTTTAGAGTATTTAAATCATAGATATGAAAGAAAGAAAGACTTGAATGGTTTCCATACTGCATTTGATAATAGACCATGTGCGGTCAGTGGGTTATAGTCTGTGGGTGAGTGGCAGAACAGAGCTCCTCATAAAAGTGAAGCCATTTAAAAAAGTCTAGCCTCGATCAGATACAGCTGCTAGTTGTTCACGCCTCCACCTTTCTTCAGATAATGCTTTTTCATAACAGGAAAATAAATATGAATCAGTCTCAAATAAAGGACTTTGCTTGTTGCCACAATGATAAACCCATTGTAAGCCAGAACCAGTCTGTAGAGCAAATACACACTTTTCACAGAATAAGTTTAACCAAATGTGACACATTTCTCAGTTCTGTAACATTTGTAAAACAAACTTGATATTGCGTTCAGTTTGAGGAAAAACTAAACATTAGCAATAAATTTTTACACGGATTCAAACCAGCATCTTTTTTTTTAACCTTTTTGTAAGATTAGAGGATGTATGAAGTAGCAGTCAGTATCTCAATTCATAGTAAACACATGTTTTACTCTAATACATATTAGTCTTATACTGGAAACAGTGGTTTAAACAATGTTGGAAGCAGTTTGATAAAAGATCTTTTTCACTGCTGCACCAGAGTACCTATGCTGCTAAAGATGTTGAAAAGTAAAAAAAAAAAGGATATAAAAGCAGACAGAGTTGGTACTGAAGAACCTTTGGACCTATATTAGCTGCCTGGAGATACTTTAGCTTTAAAAAGGTCAAACATAGACATAACTATGTTTTATTGCAAATGATGTAACAATTAAAGATATCACAGGTGGCAGCAACACAAGCAATATGATGCATCACCTTAACTGCAAACATGCTTTAGAGCAGGGGTGAGGGACCCTGGTTGTTGAGGGCTGGAATCCTGCAGGTTTTTAATGCATCCCTGGCCCGGCACACCTGATCCAAATAAAATGGATCCAACAGCTTATCAAGATCTGGCCAGTGATTCATTTGAATCTGGTGTTGGAACAGGGAGTATAAATGAACATATGTAATATATGAAAAGCATTTATAATTTGGACCATAAATATATTTGAAGGCTTATAAGGTGACTATGAGGGCTGTTTATGTAGAAATGTCCCTTTCATGATACTGAGGAACTGTTTGGATTTGCTCATCACACAGTTTGAACAGTGGAAAATCAGGCTAACATGAACAAGTTGAAGCACGAGTTTGTCTGGATGAAAACTGGCTTTGTCAGGGAGAGAACTACGAATGTGTTATTGCCTATAAGACAAACTCTGGTGACCACTTCAGGGCTTTGGAGCAATTTTTATCCAACAATTAGTTCAAATGGAGCGATCTTAGATTTGTTTTATAACTTTCACCCTCTGGGAGGCCTTTCAGGGGTTTAAGTTGCTGGTGATGGGCGAGTGGGTAGGACTTGAGAATCCTATCATGAAAAAATATGATTTTACTAAGATATTCTTGTCTCCTCCAAAGCTACTTGACTGTGTAAAAGCTTTTGACTCCTTAATAAATGTCTGCTCAGTTGGATATCTGTAGGCAGGTCACTTTCACAGTGGGTGTAGACACCAGCCCTGACCGAGTAACTTCAGGGAGCCAATTCCCCTCTCACTTTCACTTTACTCTCGCTTTTTCTGACTGCCTTTTCCAAATAGTCTTTCTGATCCCATCATCTGAGACAGCCGTAACTACTGGGTGTTGGAGTTGTCTAGGCTTTGCCCTCCTCATTCTGGTTTTAAAAAAGTTGGGAAAGCCGAATACAGGTATTAATTTCTCACATTTTTTCACCTAAGCGTTTCTCCATCCTATTCAGGACCATGCCCTGCATGTTATAAATGTCCTGCACTTTAACACACCTGCAGGTAAGGAATGACTCATTATCAGGCTCGGAAAGAACTTGATGAGAAAGTACATCAGTCCTAATCTGGTGTGTTAGAGTAGAAAAACATCTAAACATGAAGGGTAGGCGGTCCTAATAACCGAGATTGAGAATGAATGCTCTACAAGATGCTGTATAACAGCATGCAAGAATCACCACATTAACACATACACATCCTGTCAGATCAAAAACTAATCTTGCAGGAGGAGGAAAATTTGTGCTGCAAGTAAAAGCAGAGAATCAAAGAATAAACTGCAACCTTTAGTAGTACATTAGCTCCAGTACTCGGGTATAACTAGATGCTTTGTGAAAAGGTTTCAGACATTACTTAAGCTTCTCCTCAAGTCCAAAGATTTTTTAAATTTCCCTCTGGGATTAATAGTCTTTTCATTCCTTTAAATATATGGTATTAAAAATACCAGAACAGGAAAGATACAGTCAAAGTTTTAAACGATCAATGAATAAGATTAAGTTTGGAGAACGATGAACGCAGGACTTTACAGTTCACACAAGAAGCAAGACTGAACATCTGGACAATTCCTCTGGTGCAGATATGTTTAAAACCATCAATGAACGAAGGCAGATGGTAATTACTGTGTCATTAGTGAAGATGGGTGAAGCAGGCTGTAATGGTGTGAAATTCTGTGAGAGCAGAAGCAAGTAGAAGGATCAAGCCAAAAGTCAAGCAGAGGGCTCTTATAGATAAAATGCAACAGCCAGAAACAGATTTATTAGTTTCATCAAGCTGGTCCAAAACACTTCTGGTTACCTATAGTAGTATACTCTATGCACCTAACATGCATGTCTTGTGGATGAACAAAAATCACAACTCTCCATAAAATACAAAACTCCCAGTACCAGATCAGTTTACTTACTGGGAGATTCACTGAAAATATTCCTATTAAGAAAATATCGTTGGCTTCATAGCATAATTCTCTAAGTCATATTTGAATTAAATTGTGATATCTGTCAATGTGTACTCTCCCAATTTGCCAGTTGACTGGACATTTACTTTTGCAGAGTGATCACAAAGTCCATGTCTACAGCATATCTATTAACTGCCTCATTTATTTCAAACATATTTAAACAGAGTTCAAAACACAAGAAACGTCACGCTTAAGCCTTCTGAGGAAAAGACATTTAGGTTAAAGTGTTGCACCTTATAGTGCACCGATGTAAGAGTTAAAACAATGAAGGTTACGTTACAACTAAAACCAGAACTTTGAGACAGATTTATAACTTTATCTGGCTGCAGAGAGTAATCCTGCTGCTATGTAAGTCACACAATGTTACAGGATATAACTTAGTTGTGTTGATGTAGTCATTTTTTACATTTTTGCTGGTGATAAAAAAAAACGTGTCAATTGCTTCAGAAATGTGAGATGATAAACAGCTTTATTGCTATGTATCTGTGTGGAGCTGGAAGCTGATGTTGAAGAACCAATAATGTTTAACAGTTGCTCAGTTAAAAGTGTGGACATGAAGTCTATTAGTCCAGGCCCAATGACATATTTTAATTCATTCAGCCACAAACAAAAACATATTTTCCCCTCTTCCACTTTATGGTCATTACACACCCTCTTTCGCTCCTATAAACACACACACAAATACACATACGGTGGAAACTGTCTGCTTGTCTCTGGTCCTCATTAGTAGGCAAGGCCCCCAATCTTGTTTGCACACTCCACTGTTCAGGCTAAATGAGAAAATTAATGAGCTGGGTTGAGCTAGAGGGAACACCACAACCTTCAGCGCCTCCGACTTCTCTCTTGGCCTGTTTTACTCCCTCACCTTCGCTTCCATCTCCAGTTTCCGCCTCAAACAGTCTTGTTTACTTTCATGCAGTTAGTGTTGCTGATATCAGTCTCAACTCTGATGGTCGCGCAGGTTCGGGTCTGTAAAACCTGACCCCTGTATTTTCTATTATCCATCTCAGCACTCCATCGAGCTGGGGGAACACTCAACTTGATAAAAATGTAGCAAAGAGGATAAATATAATCATAAAGCAAAGCTGTGCAGCTACAAAACTCCATTTTGATTATTAAGTGGTTTAAACAGGGAAGTAAAACAGACCATCGGGTAAGAAAAGAACACTAAAGAAAACTTCAATGAAGGCGGATTTTATATGAAAAAAAAAAAAATGTATAGACAAAGAAGCCGAGTCACCAAAAAACCTAGAAATGTATTTAATAATAATATATTTTATTAATTACATAATTAAAAAAAAAAGAAAAAAAAAATCCTGGATGGACTGGCGACCTGTCCAGGGTGTACCCTGCCTCTCGCCCGTTGACAGCTGGGATAGGCTCCAGCCCCC
>JBAMHV010000021.1:21790737-21804627 GCA_037177535.1 Pseudomugil gertrudae
CCTACATACATATAGAAAATGTATACACACACACCCCTAAACATGCACACATATATACATATATATATATATATATATACATACATGCATACATATCCATGTACACTCTTAGACATCCCCCTCCAGTTTATTTATTGACTTTATTTCTTCCTTTTTTTAACTTCTTTTCTTGAAGTGTTACAGTCCTTGTATAGATACACTCTTTGACTTATGACCTCATTTACATAAGTGTGAAGACTGTAAACAGTGCAGGGATTTATCAGTAAAATAATTTATCTGTTACTTGTATTCCATCTTAACCTCAGGTTACAAGTATGAACTGCCAATTTATGTTGTACCTGGTCAATATAACCTTCCCATTTCTTCCAGTATTCATTGAATTGTTCCATTTTAAGATTCAGAGAAAAGGTAAATTTTTCCATTTTGTATTTTTCTGTCAGTATTTTATTTATATTTGTAACTAGCAGGTATGTTGGTAGGTATATCCCACAGGTAGACTGTATAAAAATCACATTTCAGACTAAAATTGGGTGAGTTCCTCTATGACATCAGCCCAGTATGGTTGAATAACGGGGCAGCCCCAGAAGACATGGAAATGTGTGACCATCGGTTCTCCACACAACCGTGTCTGTACTCCTAACTTTTTTTATACAATCTTTGACTCCGACACAATCATTTGTTTTTTGTTCTGGGGAAATAAAATATCTAACTCTATTTTTCCATCTATATTCCCTGCAATGACCCGAGCTGGATGTATTCATCGGTGTTACAAATATGAAGCCCTTGTTCTCCTGATATGATGATCCTTGCTTCTTTCTTCCCATTTTATTTCAATGTCATTTGTTGAATGACTTTGAAGTGTTTGCTGGGATATGTTCATGTTTTGCTGTTGTGTTAGATTCATATGAAGCAGGATCAAATCAGGGCTACTTTCTTCCCTAATGTAAATGTTACTATTAAAGTAGGATCTAACTTGGACATATCAGAAAAAGTCTTGCTTCTCTGGGTTATATTTCTCTTTAAGTCTTTCAAAGTCATATCTGAAATGTAACAGAATACACTAATGCTTCTGGCCGACCTGAATTTAAACCCATAGTCATTTTGGGCTGGGTAAATCCTGTACCGTATGCTATCCACCGTCACTGGTTTGCTTGGCTCCATGATCACATTCCCCAAACATTCAAGGGTGTCCTTGTCCAACAGTTTAGGTTTTCTTTCCTGTACAGGAAATACATGCAGTACAGAAGATGTTTCCACATGCTAAGGAGCAGCCATCCTAACAAGCAGCAAATATGAGAGGTGACATTCAGCTAAAAGACTCTACCAAGCATTGGCATGTTCAAACCCTAAGTACTTATAGATCTAAGAAAACATTTTAGAGCTTCGGCTAATTTCCCCCATTCAAGCAAAACAAGGTGTCAATGCTAGTTAGACATGTCTGTCTCCTCAAGGTGTTTTATTGTGAAAAGTTTCATTTTATCTCTTAAAAAATCTGCCCTTGTTCAGAATTAGTCATGAAGGTCCTGCTAGTTTCCATGGAGATGAAGGAGGTTTACAATAAAGTATTCACTCTTCCAGCATTCCCATAAACTATGCTGCGCTTGTTTCTGCATCCGTGTAGTGTTTCTCAGATGAATGTGGGATGGATCCCTGGATTCACCTGACTCCAGAGAGTCCATCATCAACATCAGCCGGTGGCTTTCTCAGATATTTACCTGTGTGAGATATTTACCTGTGTGAGATATTGACCATTAAAGCTGTGGAGTAGATTGCGATGGACAGCTTGGATTTACCAAAGTTTCCAGGTATTTTTATACCATCCATGAGGTTTACAATCCAGCTGTCAGATGGTGTTCATTCAGAGATAAACCACCATTATTTATCACATTTTGTAATATACAAATGTGTTTCTAAGAGCTACTTCCTGTTTACTATTCCACTCCACCAATCAGAAAGCTTAAATTAACAGTTAAAAAGGAGCCGAGTTGGTTTTCAATGATGATATTTTTCTCCTGAAAGCCAACACATGTTATTTTTACAAAGCACTGTTAGTGATACGTTCTGTTTTGGTTGGCCTTTACGGTGCTTATTATATTAATAAATTAATTTTACTTAACTGAGGATGAAGGGGCCCTGTGATGGACTGGCGACCTGTCCCGGGTGTACCCCGCCTCTCACCTGTTGTGAGCTGGGATTGGCTCCGGCCCCCCTGCGACCCCATTCACGGAAAAACAGTAGAAAATGGATGGATGGATAAGGATGAAGGGAAAATGTCTGGAAGTTACCTGGAATTTAAATAGTTACGTCTCTACATGCATTTTTACACAAAGACCAGAAAAACTGGCAGACTGAAAGTAGCAGGTGATGACTTGGAGTTAAGGTAACATTTTTTAGACCTATACTTTTGCTAAGTTCTGCATCACACACTGCTTTATCATTTTCTACAGCCTTGAGTTCAATTCAGGGTTGCAGGGAAGCTGGAGCCTATCCCAGCAGGTAAGAGGCAGGACACCCCTGACAGTCTCCAGTCCATCGCAGGGCGAACACAGAGAGACAAACTAATTCCGGGACTATTTAGAGTGTCCAAATAACCTAACATACACCTCTTTGGATGATGGGATGACATCCAAGTACCCAGAAAGAATCCACACATTCACGGGGAGAACATACAAACTCCACACATGTAACATGTAAGTGGGACCTCCCCCAGCTGAGGCTCAAACCAGCGACCTTCTTGCTGTGAGGCTACAGTGCTAACCACTACACCACTGTGCAACCCTGTTTACTCATTCAGATAGATTGAGCTGCTATCCTCAGGTTTTCACCGAAAGTAATGAGGTTTTCTTTTAAGAGGGGACATAACGTTAAGTGTGTTCTGTGTTACATCTGTGTCAGATTCCTGTAAACATTAACCCCGTAGCCATCCGTAAAGATTTACTATGTTTATTTAGTGTTTTTTCAGACGGGCAAAGAAGAAGGCCTGATCAAGAGAAGATTTGAAAAATATGAGAGGATACAGGATACACTTCATTCCCACTTGTCTTAATAACTCCTCTGGACTGAGTGGAGATTTTAATGCTTGGTGGAGGTTACTGAGTTCATCCTCACAGCTTTGACAAGGTGCCAGACTTGAGTTTCAGGTCTTAATTAACTGATACAAGCTGGTGAAATGTGAAAAGAGAGTTTTGAAATGATTCGCCCATTGCTGCCAGCAAATGACTGTTACTCCACTGAGGCTCTGTTGGTCCTAGTTGCTCTATTTTCTGACTTTGCTTTCATTCTGTCTTTTTTTAATCTTGTCAGCCTCTTTGGGAAACCCTTTGATGGTGGGAAGAGGATGGACCATGGTGGTTCACAAGAACAGCGACAACATCCAATGGAGCAGCAGCAGCCATATCATTCACAGCACCCTGCCATGATGCGGCTGTACGAGATCCACAAGGAGGTGTCATCTCTGGGGCCACAGGTGTGCACCTTCAGCGGCATGCAGAATGACCGGGAATACAAGCGTCTGGAGCGCGAGTTGACCCAGCTGCAGCTGGAGGTGGACCAGGTGGACACCGAGGGCAAACCAGATCTGCAAGGGGCGCGCAAGAGAGCCGCGCAGGACGTGGAGGGCCTCCTGCGCTACCTGGAGGAGAACGCCTCCCATCCATCCCGCCATGCCATCGAGAAGCTGAGCGACGAGGCGCGGCAGCTGGTGGACGAGCGCGTGGTGGCCCCGCAGAGAGCCGGCGGCGTGGCGGAGATCAACGATGAGCTGGTGGATGCTCTTCAGGAGCTGGTGTTGAGGCTCACGCAGGTCAAGACCGAAGGGAGGGTGCCGCTCCGCAAAGCGCGCTACCGGGCGCTAACACGCTTGTGCGCCGTACAGGACGTGCTGGAGGGACGCACGCAGCAGCAGACCCTCTCCTTACCGCTGTCGGGGGACACCCATGAGGCGGTGCGCTGCATCAACCAGGTGATGGTGAAGGTGAGCGTGGCTCGCAGTCAGCTCGTAGCTCTGCTGATGGGCCTCAGCGGGAGGGACAGCTGTGCACATCTGTCACGGATCCTGACGGAGATGCAAGTAGAACTGGATGCTCTGGATGTTTCTGGGAACGCAGTGATCAGAAACTACAGGAAACAGGTTGTGGAGGAGATAAACGGGCTCCTGAAACATCTGGATCTAGAGGGAGAGGGCGACGACACACGCAGGTAGGTGTCAGAAAGAAAGGACGAAGGTGAGGGGAATTATTTTGGTCTGATGCACCTCGTGTCCATGCACATGAGCTGGTGTGCGATTTATGTGGATCAAACTCCACATGCAAAATATAACAAGTTCATTAGAAAGAAAAAAGAAACTTTTCTGAATAAAATGAGGCTTTTATAGCTCAAGTGACTGAGAATAACTAGAAATCTGGGTATTCTGGGTATTTTGTAAGTCCACGTGGAAGAAAAGTAAGTAACATAAATTCAATCCCAATCCCAGCTGTCAACGGGCGAGAGGCGGGGTGCACCCTAGACAGGTCACCAGTCCATCACAGGGCCAACACACACACACTCACTCCTATGGGGAATTTAGAGTCTCCAATCAGCCTATCCCCGAGGAAGCCAGAATATCCGGAGAGAACCGCTAACACGGGGAGAACATGCAAACTCCACACAGACCCCCGCCCCAACCGAGGCTCGAACCTGCAACCTTCTTGCTTCTAACCAACTGCACCACCGTGCAGCCCAACTTCCACGCTTCCTCTGTCTTATTTAGGATTATTACAAACAACTACAGTATAATAATCAGTATGCACTGAAAATATACTATTAAAACCAGAGTTACATGCTACAGCCTCAACGGACTGAGCATCATCACGCCCACAAAGAACTGCATAATGCTGACAGACTGACCGCTTCAAATCATCTAAACTCACCACCATGTCGTTCTATATATTCCAACTTCATGAAGCAAATTAAACGCTTTCATTTCCCTCCGCATGTGTTAGGAATTCATGCTTGCAAATGCAGCGCCTGGAGCGGAGCGATGAGCAAAGATCAAATCACAAAGATGGTGTTTTGTGTTTATCATGCGGCTCTGAAGAGCCGTTTTAATGCAGTGATTAAGGTGGGAATATGTGGGTGATTGTTAGTTGTGCAGCTTGCGAAGCCTTGGAGAGAAATTTCTGCTTTGTAATGTTGGATTTACAGAGCATATAAAATCAACTAGACATTTATTCCTCCCACAGAGGCAGTGAGTTTACGGGTTGTTTAGGGAAATTCTAAGTGAGTAAAATGTCTTTGGTCTCATCCTCGCACAGGTACATATACATAGTTTGTTTTTCCCCCACTAGGATACACACTAAAACACATATGTCACACAGCGGTGCATATCAGACGTCTGCATCCAGCCTTCACTCTGAGAAACTGAAGCTACAGTTTCTACTTGTTCATCGTCTTCCTTGCCAAGCAGCTTTATAGCGCCACCCTGAGGGCAGTTTACACTACCTATGCAGGGTGTGTATTATCAATACATTTCATTTAAAGAGCCATGAAGCTCATCTGAAGGTGTTTGCATTTACTTTGTTTGTCACAAATCACACGGACATGTAAAAAAAGGATGCTCAGACTCGTCTTAAACTCATGTCACGTGTCATCAGGGCCTGAAATTCAGTATTGGGTTTCTGCTGTCTATGACAGTTTTCTCTGGTCTCTGTTAGGTTAGGGAAATGTGGGAATCATTGCATTCGGTTTATTTACAAATGTGTCGTCCCAAAAGTATGCAATGTAACTTCTACATGTGATGTTAGGCTTCGTTATCATCTGTTACAGGACACAGTCTGACTCCTGGTTTGTCCCTGCAGATACGATTTGGCGCAGAATAATTCCATCCGTGAGATTGAGGCCGTCCGAGCTCACGTCACGCACTTGCGAGAGGGCGTCCTGCGACACTGCGCCGTGGGAGACCTCAGCTTCAGACCCAAAGCGGAACTGCAGAGTCTCCTCACACACCTGGACCAGGTGGACACGGCCAGGAACCCTTGCATCAGAGAGGCCCGCCGTCGCGCCGTGGTGGAGGTCCAAGCCATCATCACCTTCCTGGACCTACGTGAGGCCTTAGCCCAGCGCCACCCGGGGCCGGAAGAGTACTCGCCGCACCGGGCCGTGTGGATGGTCTTGGGGAGCTTATCCGATCTCCAGGCCCAGGTTCTGGGCTTTGACGGGAAGCGGGCAGACAAGAGCTACATAATCCTGGAGGAGCTGCTGACCAAACAGCTGCTGGCGCTGGACGCCGTGGACCCACAAGGTGACGAGGGAACCAAAATGGCGCGGAAGCAGGCGGTGAAGTTCGCCCAGAACATTCTCAGCTACCTGGACATGAAGACGGACGAGTGGGAGTATTGATTGTTGGGAAAAGCAGACGCTGGACGAGGAAAGCAGGAGCTGATAATGTGTGTAAATAGAGAACTGCTACGTTATCATTCCACAGGCTGTAAATACTGATGGAAATCCCCAGAATGCACTGCAGCAGCGCTGTTCTGTCATGGCCGACACACAACTCCTTTGGTAAAATGCATTTTGACAGTTTGTGTGTGTGTGTGTGCTTTTTAGAGACTTCCTGTGAAATGACCTGAGTGTGTGTGAGTCGTCATCTGTTGTCTTCGTGGTTGTAGGAGCCTGCAGCTACGGCGCTAAGCGACACTGGTCTCATCCCTCAGACTGGGCTGATGTGATAACTCTGTGTGTTATTGTCACACAACGGAGATGAATGATAATTCAGCCAGACCTGCAGAGTTTGATGTTGACCAACAGGAGAAAAAAAAAAAGAGGCTAAATTTAGGAGCTTTTTCTGAAGTGAGAATTAAAGCTGGTGTGATTTTATGTGGCAGATCAGAAGTCCTGCACATAAAAAGCTGGGCTCCAAACCTCCAACAACAGTTAGAAATCATTGAATTTAATCCCGGTCTGCTTGTGTGACATGAAGAAAACTTTTAAAACAATGCAGGATGTTGCAGTTGCAGTAAAACCCCCCCTGAACCCCACACCACCGGCTTGTGTACTGGTCTGTACCGCATTCCCAGTGTTTGTCCTGACTTTTCTACAACACCACCCTATTATAAACGAATCCGGTTTGAAACCCGAGAGAAGGCAAAAGTTAGCTGCTGCTTTTTCTTTCATGTTTCTTTCTCCTGATAGGAGTGTGATGTGAGAAGTCTCTGGAGGGAGGAAGAGGAAGGAAGACTGGATTGACATATCAAGGCTGAAGCTCACAGTCGGCTCCTGTGCAGCAAAGTATTGACGGAGATCTCAGTCGACAGCCTTCTAAAAACCCCTCTGAGCTGCTGCTGGTGGTGAAGAAGGCGGCTAAGTTTAGAAATCTGAATCTGTGCCTTTATTTTCACCTTTTGAATCGGTTCATAAGAATAAAAAGCAGCCTTGCAGCGAGAATAGAAAGCTTTTTATGATGCACACTGAAGAATGTGTTCACAGAGAGCACCTTGGCCATTATCACCACTAGATATTTGCACTAGTCAGAAAACCAGGCCTTGTTTTCATCAATCAGTACTCTTAATAAAGCAGAGTAGTGATTGATCAAAGCTTCGATCAGTAATTTTGTTTGAAAGCAGAGGTATGAGTCTCACTGGGAGCAGCGATCAGAGTAATCAGACTCAGAAAGGACTTCTTGATGCCAAAATCAATAGCAGACATGATTGTCCTGATCGGGGGGAAGTGGCAGCTGTGATCAGGAGTTTTCAGGCATGTACCAGCAGCTTTTCCTGCAAATCCACGCGCTTCACTTTGCCTCGTGCACGTGCTTCCCAGCTGGAATACATCTGGTTTCCCAGGCTTTCTTCTCCCACTGTGAAGCGATGGTCGAGCCTAAACAAATCTTTCTGCTTGGTTGCTCTTCCCAGCCGGTAACAGCTGAAATCTCGGTGCTCCGTATCGCTGCTGCTTGCAGACATGGCCCTCCTGGCTGTGGGAACGACTCGTACAGGAGAAAATCTCATAAAAAACGGCGTAAACATCACAGAGCCTGCCCGAAAGATGCTTTCTCACTGCAAACCTTACACTCTCTCTCAGACCAAAACCGACCCGCACACACCTTAACTTTTACTTTTTTTACTCACTGCTCTTTCTGTACCAACATCCTCATGAATTTTTCATCCTCTAAGTGTCTCAAAGCCATACAACCAAACCATTTATACTCTGGTTCATACAGTCTTATGAGGGAGGGGAGCAGGAAGGTCAAACAGCCCTTTTTTAATGAAGCGTTTCCTGAAGTGAATGATTTTATCCTGATGCAATTTGTTCCTTTTTCACTGAAACTGTGCTGTTTGTATATGAACACTGTTTTTTTTTCACACATTCACTTTATTTTTTTTTATGGACCTCCTGTACCCTCTGACATTTCTGTCTTTATGCTAAAAAGGGGGTGTAGAAGGAGAAGGGGGACCCAAACATGTGTAATTGAAGTATTTCTGCTTACAATGAAGATGCACGAGGCAGGTTGTCCCATTGAGCAGGATAACGACGGACATACTTTGTAAGTTTTTGTTTTTACCGTGAGGATGCTAGTTGTACTTTGTCTCATTATTACTGCTGACAAATCCTCAGAAGCAGCTCAGTAAGATGTTTATCTTTTATGGAGCTTCAGTCTTCGCAGCAGGTCTTTGTGACATCTCAAACGCGTCGCATCTGAGACCGAGCTGGGAATGAAAACACAGTTTTAACGTGTGAAAACAAACTACTGGAGCTGACGACTGTTTCAGGATGCGTAATCAGTCTGAATTACTTACTCCCATCAAATTAATCAAAGAAAATAATGTCACAATATAAAGTATTTATAAGCAGATAAAAAGCTTTTTACTTCTTTTAAAAATTACTTTAATTTGATTAAAGTTTGTGTTGCATTATTTGGAAGTAAAACTGGTTTAATCCCATAAACGGTTTGTAAAAATGATAATTAACTTTTTTCTTTTGCTAATTTATTTGAACATTTTCAGAAAAATAATAATTATGTAAATTTCTGTTTTTAAATCAAACAGCTTTCATTTTTCACAAGCCCACTGATTCATTTTTAATCGTGTTAAATATTCTTACATTAAAATAATGAACAGTATCATTTTCCCATAATAATGTTTTTTATTTCTCTTAACTGCAAATAGAAAAATAGTTTTTTTTTACACCAAACAATAATCTTTACAATCAGAAAACGCATGTAAATGAGTGGATCAGTATTGATTTAGCAGTGCTGAGATGATCTGGAGATGATTTTTTTGGCTGCAGACGAATCAGCTGCTCTGATGTAGGCTACGTGTGAAACAATCACACTGATGAAGACTTTTATCTGCTTATAAATCAGCTGTAGTGCCGTGAACAACATGTTTTCTATTGCCAGTCGATGATAAAACTAATAAAAAATGAAGGGGTTGTTTAAATAAACCAGTTTAAACCATTACTCAGTCCTCTATCGGACTGTTTTCTGCCAGTACAGCTGGACTAAAAGCAGCGGAGAGGATGTGGACTTGGTGACAGTGGGGTCCATTAGAGTTTAAAAGATTCAGATCCAGCAGGGGCAGGATGGTGCATTTACACACAGAGGGATGACTTTCACTGTCCTCTAGGTTGAATGTAGTCATTGAGAATGTTTATTTCTTTTATTCATGATACCAAAGTTTATTTAAGTCTGAAAAGGTCAAGTAGAAATAAAAAGATGCTGAAAAAGACTTCAAGTTGTGCGTCTATAGAGTTTAATATGCTTTCAAAGCTTCTCCGTAGCTTTTTTACAGTAACACTTATTATATTTTAAGCTTCCACTAGCAGCTGCTCTTGCAGATGATTTGCATATGTGGTCAGGATGTTTAATGCTTTTACGCCAGGTCGGTGTAGGCTACTTTATGTGTGTTTAAAGCACAGGACTTTCACCAGGAGATGAAGCTTTATGTCTTTACTCTTATTTTCTTTGGTTTTTGTCAGTATTTACTCATGTTTTGAGTTTTTGTTTAGATGAATCGCTCGCTGTGAAGTGAGGAGTCGTGACCCAACAGCAGGATAACTGCTATGCTAACCTGTTCAGACAAATGCACAAATCTGCAAAAGTAATGCAAAAGTTACTTTAAATTCTTTTTGCTATATGTCCCCAGTTCGTAGAATAATAATTGTTACTATTTCTAACCCCTATGTTGTTACACAAACTTCATTTGGGTCAACATTGATAATGTTTTTATGGATCCCAGGTTAGATCCAGAAACTATACAGTTTCTTAACACTCTGCTTTTTGAAGCTGAGGGCATTAAAAAGGGATGATCTTCCTTAACATATTTTTTCTGTTTGCTTCTCAGCTGGCTTTTTGCAGCTTTGCCTTTCTTTCTGCAGATGAGGAGAATGTGCTCAGAATGGATACAGAATTGCTTCTCATTGACTTTTCCAAATATGCTCTTAAGTAGCCTTTAACTGCACTGATTGTGACAGGTTTGTGATTTTTTTCCAATATAATGCGCTTGTACAAGAAAAACAAAACAAAAACGCACATTGATACTGGATTAAATATGTTGTGTGAAAGTTTCATGGATGGCTAGAGTTTGTATTCCCACTGCAAAATAAAGACAGTGTCTTGTTCTCTGTGCTCTGAATGTGTCATTATTCTTTCTTTTATTTGTCAGCTCTTCCCGTAAGGGTCTGACAGAAGGTCAAAGCAAACTTACTTTGTAAGCAACTGATCAAAGTTACTTTAAAAAGAGCAGACTGTCACCAGGGTAGGCTGGATGAAAGCTATTTTATGCATCATAAGCTTCATTCTGCTGGAGAGGTGCATTAAAGTTTTAGTTCTGCTGCACCAGAGCAGAATGGGGGGGTCCTGGTTGGACAGGATGTAGTTGCTGCAGGAAGAATATAGTTAGACAGTATCTGGCATAGATTTTGGCTCATGAAACGATCAAATATCACATTAAGATTAATGAAAAAATCCATTTGTCCTGGGTGTGGTCCTGAAATGACTGGTGCCAGCTGGTGCTGGCTGATATTTTCCTCCTAAGACACAATACAGCATGTTCACTGTCCTCTGTCACACAGCTTACAGGTAGGTTACAGGTTTGTTTCCTGGTTGGTGACAATCTTGGCCGTGTCTAAATGAGTTCTAATTGTTTTAATTATGAAAAAAGTTAAGTCTGCTTTAAAGATAAGAAAAAGACCATGTAAATACCAAATTCTAATAGAAAATTATAATAAAGAATTTAACTTAGTTCTGAAGTGACTGGTTTATTCTCATTTGTAATACTCTGCCTCTGTTAACTGGTTTTTCTGTTGTTCTGCACATGTCCCACAGCGACGCTGACCTGCCTCTCCTATTCAGTACTTTATATTCTTTCTTCTCTTTAGCTGATAAAAAAAGTGAAGCAGTATGCTTGTGTTGAGCTGGTACTTTAAAACTATGTAACGGGAGGAAAACAGTGCTTATTATGTGGTTTTTCATGTTGTATCCAGGCAGACGAGAAGCAGGAAGTGGTTTGTACACCTGTCGCGTCCTCCCCTTGTCCAATCAGAACTCATTTAACCCCCCAGATATAAAACAGAATTAAGAGAAAGCGAATAAACGTGTTTCCATTTAAACCTAAAATCAAAATAACTATTTAATGTAAACTTGAAGAAATATATTTTTATTCTGAACTATTTAACTAGGAATGATTATTTCTGCATGTAACCGTTAGCAGCTTTTATATCTAAGTTCTTCCTTTCTGACTTACCTACACATGGCTCTAAAATGTCTACGCAGAGTTATTTTAATTTAGACTGAACTGTAATGGCAAGCATCCTGGGCATGAAGTTACAGATGTCAGACTCGGACTTAAGTTGCACTCAAGTCGCATTCCCAGTGGCTTCAGACTCAACATGGACTCGCATTCAAATGACTTGAGACTGGACTTGGTCTTGAGATTAGAGACTTGTTAAACTTTTTTTCATGAGGTCTCTAGTCTGATCTCCTGTCTGCATTGCTAACATTTCTCCAGACGTGACACTGCTGTAACATCACACAAACACAGACGCACAATCACTTACAACAATCAGCAACACTACAGCACTGCTGCAACATCCATCCATTCATTTTCCACCACTTATCCAAAGTCAGGTCATGGGGGCAGCAGCCTACCATTATGGAGTCTGCAGTAATGTGGATGCTGCACCGATCCACCGTCACTTCCCCTCCTTGTGAACAAGACCCTGAGATATTTAAACTCCTCAACTTGGGGAGGGACCTTATCCCCCACTCTTAGAGGACAACCCCCCTTTTTCCGGTTGAGAACCATAGTCTCAGATTGGGAGGTGCTGATTCTCATCCCAGCCGCTTCACACTCGGCTGTGAATTACTCGAGCAAGAGCTGGAAATCAGGACCAGATGAAGCCAACAGAAACACATCATCTGCAAAAAGCAGAGACCTGCTCTGCCTGCCCTGGGCGGCCATTGCTGAGTGGGTCGCGATTCCTGGCCTGAGCCCGCTGGGGCTCGTTCCCTCCTGACTGTGGGGGGCTCTGGCTGGGACCTTACCTCCGCCACCTGCTGGGTGGATGCTGGGTTTGCCCCGGGGTGGGGTAGCTGGGGTCCCTGCTGGTTGCCCTGGTCTCGGGTGGCTCTGGCCTGCCTCTGACTTTGGAGGGAGGGGGTCGCCTTGGCATGATCACCTCTCTCTGAGCACTTTTTACCCCGTACGCTCAGCATGATCATAGTCATTGAGCTATTTTTTAGGTTTATCCAGGTTGAATATGTTGAGATGAGAGATTTATTTTGTTTTCTGTACAGGTGTGGTGGATGGAGTAGCATTTAATCATATTGCAGTTTTTCCTTTGTGGTGTCTCTCTCTCTTCTCTTTGTGTTTCTCTGTTTTTCCTCTCTGCTGTCTTTCTGTCCTCTCTTTTTCTCCAGTTGGTCCAGCAAAATACATAAATCATGTGGAACACATATTAGTCCAAAATAAATAATAATGAATTCTGATTAAGAGGATTTCTTTATATGATAATGATCCTCTTGGCAAAGCAAATTTGCTCAGCACAATACAGCAGCCAGACCATCATTCTGCCTGCTTGATGCTGGACAAGACAGTAAATAGAGAAATAATAAAAAGAGGCACTCAGTCCACTCTGGCTCAATATTTCCCGCCATGCTCTGGACATGGGTGAAGCTCTTCTGGGAGGGACATCAGGCCTCAAGTCCAACGATCAAACAAATCATCAAACTGCGGCCCAGTGTGTCCTGGTGCCAGGTGTACACGTGGGCACTCTTATGATGGATGATGGAAAATGGTGTTCCCGATGGACAATCCATGGCGAGCACAGAACTCCAACAACAGAACATCACTCTGGTTCAGATCTGGGGGGCCATTTCTACCAATCACACCCCCCATGTCTCCCTGTTGCCACCTGGGTGAGCATTGAAGTCCCCCATGAGGACGAGGGAGTCCCCGACTTGAGTGCTCTCCAGCACTTCCCTCAAAGACTCTAGAAAGGGTGAGTACTCTGCACAGCCGCTTGGTGCATAAGCACAAACTACAATCAGGATCCATCCCCCCACCCAAAGGCAGAGGGAGGCCACCCTCTCATTCCACGTTGTGAACCCCAATGTACAAGCACCCAGCTGGGGGGCAATTAGTATGCCCACACATCTCTCACCAGGAGCAACGTCAGAATGGAAGATAATGCATATATACAGGTAATTGACAAGTTTTACTTAAATTTAATAATCTATTGACTGACTGTTTCTAAGGTTTTTCTAAATCTATGAATGAATTCCTACTGAAATCCGTTTTATGGCATTTGTGATCTTCTCAATACATTCTTCTATTTCCAGTGATGTTTAATTGTTTGCCTGAAACTAAAGACTTTGAAAAAGTAATTTCTTGACTGAAGAAGAAATGGACTGAGGTG
>JBAMHV010000021.1:21804727-21815345 GCA_037177535.1 Pseudomugil gertrudae
TTCACTCCTATGGGCAATTTAGAGTCTCCAATCAGCCTATCCCCAAGGTGCATGTCTTTGGACTGTGGGAGGAAGCCCCAGTACCCGGGGAGAACCCACGCTAACACGGGGAGAACATGCAAACTCCACACAGAAAGATTTTTTCATACAGCTGTTTATCTGGGGATTTGTCACAGGCATGTCTTACCTGGAGGATGCCTCGGGGTAGAAGCAGAAGAGACTTTACTGTAGGGAAAACTGAAGGATGAGGCTGGGGAGAAGAAAGCCTGAATGCATCCTGCTCCAGATAAGAGGCAGAGAAGAAATCGGATGAGGCAAGTTGTCTTGTTAGCTGGTTGTTTCAGGCTGTGGTTGCTGTGATGTCACGTTTCATCTCTATACATTCACGAGTCCCTTTTGTAAATAAAATTCAAAGCTGTGAAAAAATATTTTAACTTGCTGTTGTGTTAGTTTTCTGTCAGAACAGTCTCTATAATGGACCGTCCATGTTTACTACAATAATCACAGCCCACAACAGCAGCTTCCTTTAGTTCCTTCTGCCTCCAGATCAGACCTTCAGTCCATGTTTGGCTCAAACATGAGACAACAAGATTAAGCTGTCAGCCTGGACATCATTACATACAGCTGGATCTCCTGTAAATACCATCAGATGACTCAGATGGAGAATGTTGAAATGTTTAAACAGATTTTCTTGTAATGGTAGAAAATGGAAGTAAATATTTTAACGTAACCACAAGAAGATGATGTTTGCTAATCCTAAAATCTGCCACACTACAGTTTTGATCCACTACTGACAGTATCTTAGGCTGGTTTTACAGCATCCCTTCAATTCAAATCATTAAACACAACTAAAATATCAGCTTTTTCAGCTATATGAATCATTTTAAAACAGACTGAACCATGTTCTGTTTGTTAACATGTCCCAAAAACAGAATACATTTCTCTTAGCATTCCTCTCTTAGAGCATCAAACCAAATATTTTCACAATTTAGTTATAACGAAACTCTTACGGCTCCAGACAGAAGTTTAAAAATCTGCATCTAAATTCTTCTTATTTAGTGAGTGAGCTGTTCTGTGTGCACTGAGGTGATGCTTTCTGTTAAGGCCAGCAATGTTGTTGTCCAACAAAAGAGAATCTCCATTAATGTGTAGAGCTGAAAATACAGCCATGAGGAAAACTCCTGGGACTGGTTTTGACTTTAAATGTTCCATATGTACTGGTGTAGGTGCATACGCCACCTCAACACTGCGGCGCATTGCACTGTAACCACATAAAGAACAGAAAATGGTAAAATATTTGTGACCCACCTGTGTCGTGAAAGATAGGCACCTGTTGTTCACCTTCCTTCTCTGCAGTGATGGAAACTGTCCGTTCAGAAGAGGGATCAGGATCAGGGGTGCAACCAACTGCAGTCTTCATTCCCGGGCCGAGCTTAGCCCGACAGCTTGCAGCCGAGAAGGATGGGTTTTCCTGTTTCCAAATAACACGACTAGATTCATGACGGTGAAACATCCTCTGGTTTGTAGCAGTTTTTCAGTGAATGGATTTCACTGCAGGATGGTAAACACACTGATGTGTGTGGACGTATTCATCAGCCACAAACATTTGCTCATTCACGTGTACAAGAATACGTTCTGGCAAACAGTTTGTGAACTCCAACAAAATGAACTCTCACAGAAAATCTGAATCTGTCGCTTTACAAGCAGCACCATCTATCCAATAAGTTCCCCTTTGCCCTGGCAAACTCACTGATGGTTCTTTATAAGACCTAGGCATCAGAAACAAGTCCATAGACATTGAGAACAGCAGACACCAATATCATGATATCTCTAAGAGAGAGTGCAAGAGGCCAAGGCTTGGTGCTGTAACCCCTTCCTCCTCCTCCTCCCCCTAAGACAGACAGATGCTCACAGTAGGTGATCTGCACCCTGGATATCAGTAAAGAAGCTGGGTGTACCCATCATGCTCTGGGGTTTGATTGTACGGGGATGCAATCTTGAAATGAAACACAAAAAGGGTTTTGCTTTTCTTGTAGTGTTTTTTTTAGCTTTGGTTTGGTATCTATCTTTTAGTCATTACTTTTGTTTACTTAATAAACCTTTAACTTGTACCATTTCATTTCCTGTAGTTGACGTAGCCGTCCCTTCTCCTTGCTATCAGAACATGTAACAGAGAAACCATCCAAACCTTTATATGAAACTTTGATTTTTCTCACCATATAGACCCAAGTTGTCTCAAATTGGTGAACCGCTATCCTTCATAAGACTCTGCCTCCTTGAGGTGCTCATTTTATACCCAGTCGTGTTACCAGGAAAGCATTCATTGCTGTTCACACCACCCACCCCTCATGAGGACTGAGCAATCTTGCATGTAAAGGAGGAAAGTGTCCGAATGTATAATGCAGGAGGATTCAATTCACAGCTGTGACAAGGTCAAATTTATTTTTTTGATATGTCATGTGTTCTAACTCAGTTGTTTATGTGTTAGTCTGGTAAAAATGAACGTCCCATTTTGCAGATTTATCTCTGCATTAATGGCAGCGAATAAAGGTCCCCAGAATTTAACATTACCAACGTTCATTTAGTGAAACTCCCCAACCTTACAGACAGCTCAGCCAGGACAAGAAAAGATTGAAATCACATAGAGAAACTCAGAGGTCAACATGCTTAATGATGGTTATGTCATGGAAAACAGAATGTACAGAGCCATGAAGCTTAAAACTGTCTGAGTCTAAGACATCCAGAAGGTAGTCCAGTGTCTGCAGGGAAAAGTGAGCATCTCTCTGCTTTCTTTATGTAAAAATCACAAAAAACATTACACATTACAAGAGCGAGGAAGGCTGCAAAAAGGGCCAGAAGGGTAAAACAGAGAGGAAAACATTGGACGATGACAGAGGATGGTGTGTAGTTTGATGTGAGGATGGTTATGTCATGCAGCAGCCTCTCGGATGCTTTCGGCTGTGCAGTGAGGCAGAAACAGAGGAGGAGGACTGTTATGTAATACCCCACGAGCCTCCTGAGAGAGAAAAGCCTGTATTATTGGTGTCAGCTGCTCACACTGCACAGACAAGGAGTCACAGTAAAATATTAGAAATGTGGCGGATAGAAAGAAACCTTTCCACAGCAGAAACTGGTTTTCATCTGGTTTTTAATCTAAAACCAGCACATTCTCAAAGACTTGAACATCACTATCTGACTCTGGAGAAGTCTTCATGTGGTTATGTTTGCCAACAGGAAGCTGTACAACCACAGAGTAGCACAGGAACAGTCTTTATGCACATCGACTGTAGAACAGAATCAGCCACTGTGGTTCAATGAGAGGGGAGATCAATGGAAAAGGATGAAACAGAATTTATTGACCAACCAGACATATATTTAAATATGTGGTGGTCAGACTCTGCACACCCTGGTTGACCTGGAGGTAGATGAGCTGGATTTGGAACATTTTTTGGTGAAGCTCATCAGGAAGAAGAGGAGATGTGGAGGGACGAAAAGCCATTTAAAGAATGAAGATCATGTTGAAAAGTAGCAGCACAAAGACTGATGGAGGACAAATTAAGTATGAGATGAATATGAGATTATTAAATTCACTTTAATATAAAAAAATCCAATTATATGATTTCCAGTGGCAAAAATACCCAAAATATGTCCTTATGTTGTAATTAAACTTGATTCAGCTGAATGAGAAGAGAACATGTAGACTGGGTTAGTTTAAGTTAATAAACCATCTGGAACGATAAGGGAGTCACCTGATCACTCCACGCTGCCTCCTCACCCGTTTATTATAGCTGGATTTGTCCTTTTTTCTGGTAAACAACCTCTCCTCACATGCTGACTCATCTGCTCCATTCAGGCCTTTAACATCCAAACATTCTCACACGTGTTTATCAAGCAAGGGAAAAATTCATGAAGGTGTTTAAAACATGTCAGGAACAGGATATAAAGTGTAGGAAGCAACAATAGATTTCACACGGACAATGAAGGGGAGCCATTTTGGCTGGTTGCCATGGCAGCAGCAGGGGATTACTCGGTCCTCCACATCAGTTGTCCTCCATTCAGCTTGCAGATACTTTCGCGTGTCTCCTCTTCCACGCATTACGTGTGCAGTTTACTCGTCCAGCTGTGCAAGCTGAGGATGCTGCAAAAGGAGGCCGTTTCTCTACATCATTATAATGGTTTTTAGAGTTTTTAAATGTTTGTAATAATAGGGTTTAAATCTGCTGTTGCTAAAATAAGACCAGATGTGGCCGTTGAGCTTTGCTCGGTTATTAAATGAGATAAAGCAGTAAGAGCTGCTGCAGCAGGGATTGGACTTTGAGCTGGTGTCTGTGTGTGCAGCAGAACTGCAGAGGGCAGCCCATCATCATGCCGGATCCGTTTCACCTTCAACAACGCATCAGCTGAGTTTGTTTGCAGTATACAAGGAAGCTGCTGTGCCCTTTCTCTGGCAGCTGACATTAATGTTTCACCAGTTAACAAGATGCTTCAGGGAAAATTCACCTTTTCTGACTGCATTTGTGTTAAACTAACCAGAATATGTTAATGAAAAAGGGAGAAAAATCCTCTCTTACATCATGTGCCCTATAAAGCCTTAAAACACTTCTTATGTAGCTTTGGTGTAGATCATTTGTCTGAAAGGTGATGTTAATGGTCCTCAAGAGATAATAAAAACTCTGACACAACAGCAAGACGGGTCAATCAAATGGCTGGAGCAACTGAGCGCGTGCAGAAAGGGGAAGTAAAGAGGGCAGGTGCACAGGGAAAGTCAGACACAAGTCCAGTCTTAGATAAGCAGAGCTGAAGGGTGTAATCATTTTTATGACGAATATCCAAACAAATTAGACAAAAAGCTCAAAGTTTGTTTGTTTGTCTGACCTTTAAGCCAGTGGACACTCCTGCATGCAAAACCATCATGCAGCTATAATCAGCACACAGCCTCAGGACAACCATCTACACTCAGCACACTCCACCATCGCATCCATAAGTGTAACCTGACTCTGCACTAAACAATCAGGAAGACATACATTAACTCTACAGAGCATCTGTGATGCATCAAGAGAATTCTTGAACATTTGCTATAAAGATGACTTGTTTTCCCAGCAGATCAACACGTATTTTAACAGGATAATGTGAGACGACCTGCCTGTACTGCAGATTCGTCTCCTTTTAAAATGCACGGAGAATCATGAAGGACCCAATCCGGCAACAACACACTGACTGCAGAGCAAATGACTCGTGCAAAGGTCATGTTTTCACTGTGTTTTAGATTCAAAAGCATGAAGCTAACATGCACTCTCAGGCTACGTTATTGGGCTCATTTTCTAGTTGGTGTTGAGAAAAATGAAAGAAGATTTAAAAGACTTGGTTTGGTGGTTGGTCTAAGTGTTTCACAAACTACTGATTTCCGGGGATTTTCTCACATAACCATCTCCAGGGTTATGTTCAGCAGAAGACCACACTGGGTGCCAACAGGCTCTGTTGGTGTAACTTGCAACACCATTCCCAGTACACTATTTACTCCTGTTGTCCTCCTGTGTTTGGGAAAACCACCCGAGTTGTGTTTAAGGGTATTTAGATGTAAGTCTTTGTATTTTCCAGTATGTTGCAGTCATAATCATCCACACTTTGCCTTTAACAGTGTGTGTTATATTTGGCATGTTTGTGAGCCTCCGAGAGGAGCTTCTGATGCTGATGGTTACATAAAAACACAGTCTGTAGTGTAAATATGGATTTTATGCAGGAGCCACAATATTGTAGTTGCTCTCGCTGCCACAATGCAGAGATAAAAGTTCAGCTCTGCAGGGTTAAATACAGTAGTTTCTATTGTTAGCCAGATGTCAGCTGCTTCTGCTTGCAGTTCCTCAGTCAGAGCATGTTTCTGTTTTTGGAGAAAAACTCTAAGCTTGCATCTCATGACAGTGAGTCACACAAAGGCTGCATGTAGTCAGACACATGGAAAATATAGATCTGATTATAACTCATGGCTGCACAACTCTGGGAGATGTGTGGATCTGATTCCATGTTACTGCATAATGAGGAAACGAGACATCTGACACTGAGCAGAACTGCAGTAGCTTCTCAGAACAAAGTTGTGACCTGCATGTGAAAATAAAGGTTAGAATATAACAAAAAAGCGACAAGAAAATGATACTAGAACTTGAAGAGTTCATGATTTTTAGCTGCTAAAGAGTCTTTAGTTTTATAGTTTCCCTGTTTTAGCATGTCATGGAGCAGCAGTGTTATGGGCCTTCTGATTGGCTGATGATGACATCATATGGATAAATCCTCTACCAACGAGGAAGTGAAGTGCTATAAACAAGCGATATAAGACAAGAACCCTTTGACCAGTATTGGCTCTGTGCCCGTCTAATCGCTGCCTTCCGGACAGCAAACACACAAGTCAGACTGTTTAACCCTGTGATAACGCAGCAGGACAGATTATCAATAAGAGGCAGGAGCCATGTTTAAAACGACACACAAGGGAAGTTGTTCATTTTTATCCATACAAAGGGAAGATTAGCTGTGACCTCAGTTGGACCTGTTACAGTGCTCGATGTCCTGCTGAAATAAGCAAAGTTTACAAAATCCGCTCCTGTCCAACTGTGTGTAAATGCAAATGAGCAATCAGCCAATCACGTGACAGCCGCTCAATGCATTTAATCATGTTGATCTGATGAAGACAACTTCAGGCTACTGGTGATGTCGTGGTGTGGGAGATATTTTCTAGCCACACTTGTGCCTCTCAGTCCTGGTAAAGTATGGTTTAAACACCACAGCCAGTATGATTGCTGACCATGTTATGACCATAATGTACCATCTTCTCACGGCTACTGTCAACAAACTATTGAGCAAAGGGCCAAAGGATGGATTTAAACCTGAGCTATCTTTCACAATGTTTAAAATGCATGCTAGATTAGAAACTACAGAATAGTTTTCAGTTCGGTTTGGTCCACATAAGATGACTAAGCGTGTCTGAGACGTGAGGGGGAGTTTAACTTGCATTTGTGGACACGTGTGAGGGCCTGAAGGGCCATTCAGCCTTGCAGTCTGCTCCCAAGCAAACAGAGATTTCTTCAATATTTCTATAAGACATTCTTATGCATTTTAAAACAAGGAAAATTATCTTTTTCAGGGTTTATTAAGTTTCTATTTAAACTGAATAAAGAGTTTGAATCTTTTGAATGTTTTTCAGAAACAAGCCCATAACAGGTTTTTCCAGATAGCCCCTGCTTCTGTCTGAGACTGAACCTGTGATTTCATTTTAACACATGCACTGAGAGCAATGAGTATAATCAAGAGGCTATGCTGATTATTTTAGCCTGAGCATTTCATAATCACCTTCCCAGGCTCAGACGTCACACAGAGGTATTTAGAGATAACAGCCTGCAGTCATGCAGCATATCTGCTCTTATGTGTTCTCTATTTGCAGCAGAAGGACAGACATCACATTAACACTCAGGTCTGATAAGATACTGATGATGCAGCGGTTTGTACCATAAATGAGCTCACAATGCACTTATCTTGCTGCAGTTAGACTTCTCCAGAACGATGCAAACTAGAGCACGCATTTACAATCTCCCGCTGCTCTGATGCTACATATGAAGCTACTTTGTTCAGCTGCAGGTTACCACAGACCTCTCATTAACCTGGAAATGGTACACTATCTGAAACAGTTGTTTGTCCTTATCAGTCAGATTTGAATTTAAACACTTTAAAACATTATGGAGATTTACAAGTTTATATGAAAATATGATTTTAATGCTAGTGAGTACCATCTCACTGCTCTGTTTAACATTATGAGGACATTTTAAAGCTCAGAGGTCAAGGTGGGTGCTAATTAAGCATCTGTTTTGCATCCTGTCTCTTCTCTGAGATCTTTTTAGACTATAAAGGTCAGTACCATGTCCTCTGACACGTCCCCACCCTTTTTTTTATTTTACTTGCTTGCTCCAAAAATGTTTTACTCTTAAATTCCTTCTGCAGAATCTATAAAGATGGGGATAAGTCCAGAACACAGGCTTTTATCTTGAAGAACTGGATATTTCATAGAATGTTACTAAAACTGTACCAGAAATATTAAATTTCCTGCCCTTACAGATTCATGCAGTGTTTCTGCAGGACACAGGAGGCATTTTCAGAGCTGCACAAACTGTGACAAAGACTCAGCTGACGATTCAATGACGTCAGAGCAAGGCAGAACAAAGCCTCGGCGAAATAACCACTGATAACACACAGTGACCACAGGCCTGTGTGTTACAAAGGCTCATAGTGCTGCACACACTCCCCCAGACGATGCTCTTGCCCTTGGGTGTGGACATCTCGTGTCTGCAGCGTCACATTTCACAGCAGTGGATCCACAACCTGACAGGAAGAAACATTTGTGATTTATGATAATGAGGTTTTTATTATGCAAATAAGGACTAGTTTAAGTTTAACTTTCCCAGTCTGTCAAACACAACCTCTCTTTTCCCAGGCTCAGAATGGCCCATAGTGCCCACTGCTGTATGCCTGCCAAACACTTTCCCATTAAGGGAAGATGAGCAGAGTGGCCCAGTTTTCTTTTCATCAGCTGTAGTGAAACACTGATTAGGCCTCCCCGCATCCCCCTCCGAGTCCGACCCCACACCTCACATTTAAACTGGCTGGCCAGTGTCCAAACTGTTGGTGAAGCAGACAAGTGGAGCTGAGTTTTAATGAGCTTGGTTCCCAGGGAAACAAAAACAGTGTTTTAAAGCTCAGTGGGACGTTTTACACCCTGTAATTACTGACAACATATTTTATCCACGTTATCAACCAGAAAAAAGAAACTATTATGACCCTGATGTGAGAAAAAGAAAACAGTTTGTGAAAATGTTACAATGAAGATGAAGTAAAAGTGTATTAATAATGGTTCAGAATAACCGGGCAGAGAATAATCAGACTGAACGCGGTTTGTGAAAACACTTTTACTACATTTTATTGGTAGAGAAGAACGAGTAGGTTAACATGTTTGATTACTACGAATCATTACTAAAATGCAGTGACAAGCCCGTAAAGATAAGTCTGTAAAACCAGGTCCTGCAAACTTTAAAAGCAGTTTTCTATTTAAAGCACGGTTTGTTATTTACTCACTTTTATTTACTCATGTTGGGAACAGGAACTGCTGTGGTCTGGAGTCACAAAGACCAAATCACAGCAGAGGCTCATGGGAAATGACAACTCAGCAGGAATTGAACATTTTTGTGGTGGTTACTCTCTAAATATGCGTTATGTGCTTTGCAGCCAGTATGGCCAGTGGGAGACTGGTCATACTATCAAAGCTGTAAACAGGAACACGTTATTACTCAGGTGATGTGAATGGGATGTTCAGGTCTGTTTCAGGCTTTAAAGCTGGCAGCATGATTGTATTGGACTGTACAGGAAGTGATTGCCTCTTCCTCTACCCCAGTGTTTCCAGTGTTGAACAGGTCTTTCCATACTGGGGTCTGTGCCTGCTTGGTTGGTAAGATTGCTGCAGTTGCCCGGTATTTATTGGGTTCCTGTTCAGCAGCCTAATGGCTGCTATGATTTAGGTGGTGCATCTGGTGGTGTTACCTTTTTTGGTTTGGTTAGCTGTCACTTTCTATAAAAAGTTACCTTTTAATACATTTTTCAGTTAAAAAATTTACTTAATCTGCTTTATTATTATGACAGATTAATCAAAGCACCCACTAACATCTTGCTTTTATTCTGATGGGAACTTGTTTAAATGCCATTCAAGCTCCATACATTGCTTTTAATTTAGTATAAACAGTGATACAATATTACAGTAAACAAGCTTGCTTTTTTTAAAGGTGCAGTTAAGCCAAAGGGTCCAAACACAGCAGTATATGATGCCACTGAAATGTGAATAATTGACTTACATAAACCTTTCAGTGCTGGCTTCGTGCTAAGCTCGACTTCCACATGATGGGATTGAGTGACCTGAGTGAGCAGAGGACCTGCAGGTTGTGAAAACTGAAGGGATTATAACACAGTGTGCTGTGAATTACACATGTTGATTCATAAAACTACCATCATCTGCACATTTAGAGACCAACAGAGTTCATGTATTAATGCAAGTGCATCAACTTGTATGTTGGATTATTATCCCAACATTAGCATTCACCATGTAATCTACTTCTACTGCAGATATACTAACGTGTAGATGAAAAACACGCTTTAAGCCATGAAGCATTTGCTTTACGGGTTAAATTTAGCAGAGGATTTAATTCACAGCTTCAATTTATTCAGTTTAACGTCATCCACTGATTGCATTACTCTAAAACGAAGTTTTCTTCTGTTTCTGTGTAAAACTGCTTCATTAGGTCACTTAAGTTACTTGTGCCCTACGTTAACTCATTTAGGGTGTGAGATTTTAAAGATGTTTAGTTTTCCTTTAAGGTGTTAGTTGGTTGGTATTGTTTTTATTTCAAACAAACAAACAGAATATGAATTAATGTTAAATAATAAGTAACATGTACAGTCCAAAAAGGAGCAGGATAAAATAATAATACTTATAATTGTCCCCCTCACAATTATAATTAATATTCCTTAGAGTTATTACGCTTAATCCCTTCTCAGTTTCCAACAGAAGAGAGAACACCCCCCCACACACACA
>JBAMHV010000021.1:21822006-21835435 GCA_037177535.1 Pseudomugil gertrudae
CTAATCTCCCGGCAGAGAAACATTTTATTGGTAAGTTTACTATAAATGTCAACGTATCAGATTCATGAATTTGATTATGTGGAAGTCCATGACCTTATTTGGCAGACCCACAACAAATACTGTGATGTAATAGATAAAAAATACATAATAGCGAATACAGAAAATTAAACAGACTGAAAAATATGACCACAAAGAATATAAAGATATATGTGGAGCATCAGGAAGGAATACGTTTATATTTTCTGCATTCCTAAACACTTAAAGAGGAAAAAAACATGGATTTAGGGGTAAAAAAGTAGATTTTGCATGATATGTTGAACAAATTAAAAACATCCTTTAAAAATCTAAGTGAATGCAGTACAGGTTTCTAGCTCAGGCTAATTAGCACAGAGTGAAACACATACAGTTAAAACAGTAGTGGATAAAGATACCATACTGCCACCACCATGCTTTACTGGTGATGTCTAACCTTTTCTTCTTTCGTGTATCAGGCCAACACAATTATCCTCGGTCTCCTCAGACCAGAGCAAAATTTCCCCACATGTTTTTTCCCCTCCAATATCTCCAGACTTTTGTTTTTCTTTATCTGTAAGTCATTCAATGATATTCCTAAATTACTATTTAAAAGAAGGCATTTCAGCTTTTTGTAAAGGTAACATATTTATCATAATCTATTTTGGCCATTGTTGTAAGTAATGATCCACTAAAATGTAAATTAGGACTTTAAAGACCCTGACACAAGATACCTTCATCAATATGTTGTGATTAGCCACAACTTCCAGTCTGACTCGAGTGTTTCTCCATTACCTCTAGTCCCAGTCAGAGATACAGGACTGGCTGACAGAATGATGGAGTGGAGAGTCTAAAGGGAGGAATAAGTCTAAAGATGATCGGAGCTCCTTTAAACTTCACTTGCTTCTGCAGATATGCATGTTCCTGGACTAACTTCCTGCTTGTGAAGCCACAGGCATGCCTCGGCCTTCACTCACTGGGTCCATGGCGAAAGAGGAAGCCACGGATCTCGACTATGTTGTTGGATTAAAACCAGAATCCTTTCTGCCAAAACATTTCCCACAAAAATGCTGGAGTAGTCCCAGCATATGTTCACCCACAGCCAGCAAGAGCTCAACAGTTAGCTGCTCCAGATGTGGGAGGCTTCAAGCTGCATGAGCTCACGTAGAACAGGAAAAATAAGACCAGCAAGAGAATCTGGGGCCGTTTTATCTGCTAAATTCTTCATGTTGTTCACCAGTAAAGTGATAGCTGCTATGTATAAACAGCTGTAAGTGTAAGAAATCATGGAGCAGATTTCCAGAGGAGCTTTCTACTCTGATATGGTTAAGGCATGAAACGAACCCAGCCCACTCAGACTCATAATGAATCTGCAAACCTCCCCGACCGAGAGCATTACTCACTTCCTCCTCCTCCTACTCTCAGCTGGCTGATGTGGGAATACAACCCAGACAGCCATATTATTCAACAGGACCCATTTAGAACAAGTTACCTCCTAAAAAACGCACATTTTACTGTTAGTAGGTTTAAGTTTCTGCTTGTGCCTCACCTGATTTCCCAGTAACACCAGAGCTTAATGACCCGCAGTAAGCGTCAGCTTAAACCAGCTGCTTCAGGCCTCTCATGCAGTGAAAATAACGTGAAACCATAGCAAATAGATATCTTCTGCCGTCAGCCTTCTCAGGAACACTTTTATTTGTTATGTTTTGCAGAGATAAAGCCTGGTTAAGATGATGAATGGGATAAATGACTGAACTGGAACTTTCCAGTGTGGGACCAGTCGTGCTGGTTACATAATGCTGGATGGAAAAGAACTGCAGTCTCCATTTAACAGGACTCATCCATGTGGTTTTTTTCCTCATGTTTTTCTATTTTCAGATTGTGCATAGATGTGGCCTCTAAATCTAAAGCTACAGCTGGGTGAGTCACACTTTTCCAGCACGCCACACTGCTGGTTACCATTCAGCTGCGAGCCTTCAGAGATGCTCTGAATGCTGGAGAGAATGCTTTTATCACATTCACACCTTTCTGCCGCTTTATGTTCGATCTGCTCTGGAATGTTGGAGCAGCTTTAACACCACAGCACACATGATGCATCCCAATTAAAACATGTTTTAGTACAACAATGCTATATGCCATAACTTTGGTGTTATCCAAGGAGACACAACCAGAATGTATTTCTGTGGTGAAAACCTAGTCAAGACTTAAAGGAACAACTGAAGCTCATTAGAATGAGGACGAAGGGAGATTTAAGTGACCTATTGGGATTTTCACACACAACCTTTTCCAGGGTTTACAGAGAATGTTCTGAAGAAGAGAAAATATCCAGTAAGCAGCCGTCTGGACCAGAATATCTTTCTGATGCCAGAGCAGAATGGACAGACCGGTTTGAGATGACAGAAAGACAACATGAGGTCAAATTACCACTAAAAAGACATGCAGAAAAGCATCTCTGAACACACAACCATGAAGCAGATGTTCTGCAGCAGCAGTGACCACACCGGGTGCCACTCCTGCAGCAAAAAACAGGAAACTGATGCTAAAACTCACACACACTCACCAACACTGGACAAAAGAGGATGGAAACATGTTGCTGGTCTGATGAGTCTCCATTTCAGCTCCACATTCACATGATAGCATCAGAATCTGCTGGAACCATCATGAAAACATGGACCCATCTACCTTGGTTTCATACTTCAAGCTGCTGGTGGTGGCATGGTGTGGGGACATCGTCTTGGCTCACTTTGGACCCCTCAGTACCAATGTGGCCTGGTTTAAAACACCCCAGTTGTTGCTACCGTTGTCACTGGCTGATGACAACCTTATAATCTTAATCTAAATGTCTAATTTGACCCTCCAGACAAAGAAAATTCAACATTTACACTGATCTATTCCTCTGCAATCTCTGGAATTACGTTTACATTCAGTAGAGATGATGCATCCAGGTCAATAACTTCAACAGCTTTTAAAGGAAAGCAAAACACAAATCCTCTCAAGTGTTTATTGAATTTCCTCAAACACAAAAGTACAAAAAAAAAAAAATCCCCTAAAAAACAGTAAAAGTTTAAATCATAAAAGGTCAGAAATCATTATTAATCCTAACCCTATCCGTTTGGTTTTCACTCTTTTTTGATGCAAGCAACAAAGCAGTGATGATGCAAAAACTTATATAACTGTAAATCCGCTTGGTGCTGGAGTGGCTTCTGGGACCTGGAGGAGCCTGGTACCCCTCCTGGATTATTACACGTATAAATGAGAGAGGCGGATTATAAACATCTGTTTTATGAAAAATGTAAATGATATTGCTCCTGAGCTTTACGTTCTGGGTTTGGTAGCGAAGGTGAGGTACCCTGTGTGACCAGGCATTTCTCTGGGTGTTGTGGTGGTCTTAATGGTGATGGAGGCGTGGTCTGGGGCAGCAGGGGGAGGCAGCGGCTCCATGTCCTGTTCAGCACGAGTGGAGGTGTCAGGGCCAAAGTCAGGGAGCGGCAGAGAGACGGTCCGGACATCATGAACTCTCAGCAGAACCTCCAGGGTGCTGATCTCCTGGAAGCCCTGATCAGTCAGTACCTTACACGTCCTCTGAACCTGCTCTATACACGGTGAGAATGAGCACAGCCGACCTCCTGCAGGAAACAACAGGAGAAGGGACAAGAATAAGCAAAATAAAAAGCTCATTTACCCACTTTTCCCACCGTCTGAAGTTAAATCTCCAAGTACACACCATTGGAAAGCTAGGATTCCTGAGATGGGCGTGACGTATTGTCACGATACCACAATTTTAAACTTGATATAGATACCACGGATGATGCTCGATACTGTTTTTAATACTACAGAGTAAAAAAAAAAAACACTGGATTTTTAAAGCTCTCGTGCAGCTTCGCTACCTGCTGACTGGAGAGTAAAACAACTAAAAGACACTTAGATCAGTAGTGTCCTTTTCTTAACTATACATGAGAACAAGTAAACAAAAAATCCAGTTAAGATGATCAATATCTTATTAAAACAATTCAGAGAGGAAACAGCCCGTAATATTACAGACAGGATCCTGGTCCATTAAGCGTGTGTGTGCTGATCAGGTGTGTGTGTGTGTTTCCATTGCTGCTGGCAGATGACGTTGAGTTTGTGGGTGTTTGCCATGTACAAAATGATCATAGATATGAATGATAGTGCTGTGTAAGCAGCAAGGCTACATTCCTGTAGCAGCAGCAATGATTCTGAGCCACAACTTAAGATAAAAGTGCAGGAAAATATGAGCACATTGTTAAATTAGACAACGGTGTGAAGTCAGAACCAGACACAGTTAACTTATGGGTTCTGCTGGGCAGTGGAAAGTGTCCTGTTTGAGCAGAAACCAGCGTATCACCTGCTGATATGCTGGTTATAATCCAACGTGCCAGTTTGTTCTGTTTTAAGCGCACTATGGTCCACTACAGTTCTGTTTGGAGTCATGTAAATATACAACTCTGCTGACGCATCACTTCCAAGTCTGAACAATTATCTTCCTTTTCAGATTTTCTACTAGCACCAGCTGCTTTTTGCTGCCGCCATGGTGAGAGTGCATGTAAACAATGGGTCCAGCAGGTAGCTGTTGTAGGGGAGGACGGCCCGTTGCAGTGCCTGGTTGAAATGGCAGCAACCAGAAGTTTAAACTTGGATGTAATGGGTCTTCCAGATCCTAACATGTACATGTTTCCATCACAAATCTCTGATCTCAATCCCACAGAAAATCTGTGACAAGCAGAGCGAGGAGGCCTGCAGACCGGACCCAGTTACACCAGCTCTGACTGGGTTCTGAAGGGATGGGACCAGAATTCAGACATTTATTGAGACATTGAGATAAGTTACACAGTAATATGACTGATTTGGAAAAGTGTACTAAAAAGCATGTAATAGAAACTCTTAGTAATCCTGACTGATCCAAAACATGGAAGGAAAAAAAGGTTTATGCAATGTTTGTAGACTGGGGGAAGGTTTCCTGACAGTCAGGAGGAAGTCCACATTTAACCCGTCTCTCATGTAAAAATGCTAAATAAACCGTTTGGCTACATAAAACAGAACAGCTCTAAAATCTGTAAAAAATATTCATCATTCACATTAATAAGTAGTGTTTTACCCCAGGGTTCTTCTTGGCATCACAGATGATCCTAAAAGTTTTACTCTTCCCTAAAAACATCACTGAACAAAGAAAAATAATCCAGACCCAGAACCTGACACGGTTACTTCAGGGACACCCGTGATACTACAGCTCTATTAATAAAGTATTTATCCTGTGCTGGAAAACGCAACAAAAGCAAATCTCTTGCCTAAGAAAGCAGTGCTGTGACCTGCTGGGCTCCACGCTGTAGCTTGTGGATCATCAGGGGATGAGCTGGTGATCAAATGAACAGATCACCTACTGGCTGCAGCCTCTCGTCTATAAATGAAACCCTGCAGCGATCGCGGCAGGACAGCTGAGCTCGGAGCCAAGAAAGCTTTTCACTGGCTGACCTGAGGAGTGAGGAATGTGGCTGCAGAGGACGGAGGTCCAACCTAAAACTACAAACTTGCACAAGACCGACACTTTATTAAGTTACACCTGCACAAATATATGATCAACCAATCACATGGCAGCAACTCAATGCATTTGGTCATGTAGACTTCTGGTGTAGTGATGCAGCATGTTAAAACAAACAGTGTGGCACCGGGTCATTGTGAGATTGCATAACGATGATGAAGTTGAAACCGAGAGGATCAGAATGAGGACAAAACGGGGCTTACGTGACTAAACGTGACTCTGTTGGTCTGAGTATTTCATTTACTCTGATATACATTGAGCCAATAATCACACCCAGTCTCTCCGGACTATGCTCACATGAGTTTATCAGTGAGTGGGTTTGGTTCAAACTTTGAGCCTGAATGTGTGAAACTACAGCCTGCCTCCCTGAAATGTGTCCGTTACTTTGTACTACAACCATGAAAACCCTAAACCTGCTCGGCTTCTTACATGTAACTCACATTTTTACAACCTAAATGATGAAAAGAAGTGAGGGGTTCCACTTTAACGAGGAAAGTTCCTGTATGAAACGAGGATAGAGTCTGCAGAGGGCAGCCTTGTGGAAGAGTTGGTTGTGTCTGGTAAACATTTAGACCTCGGCATGTTTCAGATGACTGGCTTTCCTTTGGCAAACAGGGCCACCATTCTCCCTCGAAACAGCCACAAACTTAACAGTCTCCAAGCAACCAGGTCAGATATAAAGGGAGAGGCTGGATGATGATTAAACACGGGAGTTTCTGGTTATTATTTGTACAGCCGAATAACTGAACTTGCAAAACGGGGAGTAATAAATGCATGCATCTATGATTTCTCATGCTAAAGTTCAACGTTCAAGTTTTTTTTAGCTGATGTGCCACGTTTGCTGTACGGTTGCTGGATTATAGCTGGCGATCTGAGAGGGAGTGGAGGGGGTGGTTTGTTAGGATTTAGGGTTTGTCTCAGAGCAGCTGAACAGGCGACCGGGATGCAGGCCAAAACATGAGGAAATTTACAACTCAGAGAAAGAGGGGGAAAAGGAAGAAATGTTTCTCCTCTTCTGGTGTTGCTGCAGCTAGTTTTCCCTGAGCTGCAGAGCAGCGGAGACCAAAGTAAAGGTTGCTCTCAGCAACTCTGACAGGAGAATCCCCCCCAAAAGATCTGGAGCATCCATTTTTTCTACAATGGATGTGTGATGTAATGACGTGTTAAATAAAAGCACACATTTCAGAGAAGCTTGACAACCTGAGCAGAAAGCAGCTTCACTCATTCATGTTTGACTTGCTGTGTTTGTATGGAGGTAGGGTAGAGACATAAGTTTGTTACTTTAGGTGTAACAAGTTCAAATCTACAAGTATGGATTCAATCTGAAGGTCTGCTTTACCTGTACAAAGATTTTATCACACATTTCACTCACCTACTCAAGAAGCAATCACGTTTCTCTAATAGGGCTCAAATAAAATCTCAGGATTATTAATTACAGGTGATCAGCCAACAGGATGAATTTCAAAGCTAAAACAGAGTAACATTATCTGGAGGTGTGTACGTTGTATTGTGAGGAAGAAACAGATGTTTTAGGAGAAAATTCATATTCATACAACTCCTTTAATTCATAAGCAGAGTGAAAAGAAATCTGATTAATAAGCAGATGATGATTCAGACAGTACAAAAGTTAGTCAGCAACTTTGTAAACATTCAAACTTTATGCCCCCACCCCCCCCCCAAAAAAAGTTTTTCTTTTTATTAATATAAAAACTCATGATAACTGCACTAACATGATAAATTGTGTTAAAGCAACAATAATGTGTTTATTTTCATATTCTACCGCTGGTTACAGTGAACTCTTTCTAAAAGTCAGTATTAATTACCGTAAGTTGGTAAATCGGGCTTGTATGATCAAAAATTAGGTGCATCGTTCCAGTTGAACGTGCTCAAGCTTGTACGTGCACTTTGAAACACTGCTAACCAGTCATAAACAAAGGAGAGCTGAGATGTTGTCCTAGACCAAACTTCATGATGTGCTACAATCCCACGTCATCACTGTCAGATAATTTATTAAGACTTCTTAAATGCTTAATCAGTTCATAAAAAACTGTTTATCTTTAAGTAGATATGCCAGTCCCACCGGCAAACAACCCCTCAGTGGATACTGGGAATCTTTCTCTCCGACCAGTCAGGCCTTACAGATTTAATCCATACATGTAGATAAAGGTGGAAAAAGTGTGTAAGTTACTAAACCTGTCTGTGTTCTGACTCCCTGTTTGGATCAATGGTGAACTGGAGAAAACATCCAGTTTAAATAGAGGTAAGTAAATGAAGCCTTTCTATGTGAAGCCACATTCTGCAGTTCTCTGCTTGCCACAATACCCAGTATGGTCATGGGACTGCTTCTACAACGAGGATCTGGCAGCACTCGCTTTATCTCTGTGTGTGTGTGTGTGTGTGTGTGTGTGTGTGTGTGAGGAATATGTAGCAGTGGCACCATAAAAGGGAGTCATAAGAGGTGGGAGGGTTGCAGGGCAGCATCCTCACTCCTCCTTACATTCCTCTTCATATTGGGGCTTATTTTTCATAATCATGTTGCCTCATGTGCATCTTTCTGTCTTTTTTTTTAATAGCTTCAGGACTCTATAAGGTCTGGGCTTGTTTTCATTTCATCTCCATACACTTTATAAAATGTTTACTATGTTTTTAGTTTTCTATCACAGCTTCACCAGTAAGATCGCATCATTTTCCCACAACTTTAAATGGATTCATGAAACATTACGACTCTGTCATGGACAGTGAAACGCAGACCAAACTGATAAAAAGCATTATACATATATAATATCCTATAAATAGATTCTGCTGAGGCTTTTGGTGAGTATAAATGCAGATCAGAATAAATCCACTTGACGATGGGCCTTGCAGGATACACACCTATCTATCCGACCCCTGATCGGGATCAACCGATTCCAATAGAGTCTGAAACCATGTGATCCACCTGGATGTCTGATCATGTGGTCATCATCATCAGGGATTTTAAAATCTGCACTGTGGAGTACAGGTGACCAAGGCTCTACAGGTGAACTGGTTTTGCCACAGCATTTAGAAAAGATGGTTAAAGGGTTAACACACAGAGGTACACTGTGGTGAGTAGAAACAGTCATGGCGTTGGCACCAGGTTCGACCAGTCTGCTGGAACTTTATGCAGCAGATACACGATCTGTTACTCAGGTAACATATGAACTTCTTTATGCAGGTAAATGCTCACCAAATGCTAAAGAAATGTACGGAAATGTGGCAAATTTGGCAGAAAAGAACAAATGTCCTGGCTGTCAATCACAGATTTTTATTTTATTTCCTTTATTCAAAATAAATCTGTGTGAGGTCAGAACTTAACAGACCTACTGAATGAAGCGAACACCTGCCTAGGCATGTTGCATCCTGGTTGTCACCGCGTCCTAGTCATGCTTCCTGCCCGGCTGAGTTTATGTTGAGCAACTGTAACTATGAACCAGTGAGCACATGATTGATGGTGGCAGAGCTTCACATTGCTGCTGGAGATGGTGGATAAGATCGAAGGCTGGTGCAATAGAAGAGCTCCGCCACAGTCACGTTCCCGTGTGCAAAGACGAGTCACTTAAAAGTTGCTATGAGGTTTGTCTGAGGTCACACACAGGCGTGCACACTTGGAGGGAACATTTAGGGGATGTTTGGGAAGCGTACCGAGCCAGATTGGCTTTCCGTAAACAGAAAGCACAGAAGTTAATTAGTCCATTTAATCTGACCACCATATAACTGGTACATTTTATCCAGGGCTGTCAGAGTAACACACTGATGATTGTTACGCTAATCCCGTTTAATAGTGCATATTTGTTTTATAATGTGGGATTACCATCTGCAGAGTTTCAGGAATGATGCAGAAATAACGGGGTTGGGGGTTCTGCAGCAGAAATGGGCACAGTATGAAACTTACACACAGTTTAGCATCTGCAGTATGTGGCCATGATCAAATCCCACACAAACGGCTCATTCACAGGGCCTCTACGTTTGAATGACCTATTTAAGTAAAAAGTGTTTCTTTTCTATGGTTTTTTCTTAGCTTTCCCATTTATCTGAACTGGAAATCCTAATCTTTAATCTGACTGGTTACCTCTCAGAAACAAACTAAAGGAAGAACTGATTACGTTTTGGGCGTGATCTGGATCCCCGCCTGGATCCAGGAATTTTTTTAAGGGTTCTTCACAGTGAGAAAATTAACCATTAATGCTTCTAACTAAAAATATTGTCCACAATTATTAGCAAGCTGTACACTGTTCTGGTAGCTGTTACAAGACATTGTTTGTGCATACTGGAAACGTGCAGGCAGATATGTGACGTCGGGTTGGAGGAAGTGGGTTTGGATCGATTTAGGGAGTAACTGATATAACTCAAGCAGTAGTCTGATGACTTAATGTGCATTAGGACACAGAAGCAGCTGCTGTGGTGCATTAAGTGCAGCTGAGCTGTTTTAGTAGCTCGATCTCAGGACCTCAGACATCAGCTAACATCCCAGTTAAACAGCAGTGTGTAAATGTTTTCAGACACAGAAGCAAAGTTTGCTTTTTGCTGAAGAAGACTGCAGACACTTAGCAGATACTGAGCTGCACATTTAGTCAGGTTGGCATGGTTTTAGCCCAGTGTGAACATCTCACTCATTTAACTGGTCCACGGTCCATAAACCACAGTCCATAGTCCGTAAACCAGATGGTCCACAAGTTAGACCCAGGTGTAAGTTAGGCTGCCTTCACATCAGGAAGGTCTGCTAGACTTGGTCCAACTGGGGACACGACCCAGTTTTCTCTGTTCATCTGCTCTAGATCATAAATAATCCAGTCAAAGTTGTCTAGCTGCCATCTTTAGAGACTGATTTCTCTGCAGAGTCCAGCAACACGGTACCCAACCTAGCTGGTATTTTCTGGTTATCTTGCTACACTTTCAGGTTAAGGTATCAAGCTGCTGCTCAAGGAACTAAGATGACGCTCACATTTCATGAAAGAAACCACTGAGTTTGTAATAATCTACATGATCTTTTCCTCCTACCGTGTCTCTTCATGGCGGCCTTGGCGTGCCCCACGGCTTCCCAGGGACTAGGGATGTCCAGAAAGACAGCGTCCGCCACCCCTACCACTCCAAACCCGTCATTGCACACGTCCTGGTTCCTGACAGTGACCAGATGATCTACGCGGTGCTCCTTGAACTCCTCGGCTACCTTCTCTGCCCGCTGCTGGTGAAACTCCACGGTGTGCAGGTGACCGGTGGGGGCGATGGTCCGCAGGATGGCGTGGGAGAGGGACCCGCTACCTGTGCCTGGAAACCACAGAATCAGGTCAGAGGAATAGATATTACATGCTGAAACACCTGAAAACAGTTCCTTATGCTTTGATATATTTTATGGGTTTTTAATTTCAACTTTAGACAAAAGAAGGTTGAACAGGTTCAAGGTTTTGGCTCAACATGTAGGCCATGTTGTGTGTTGGTTTGAAATTCTGGGATTAGACATCCAGTACACCGAACAACACAGACGACTCAGATAAAATTACAGGAAGAAGATACATTGGCTCATACAGAGTTTACATGTAAAGACCATGTTCTTGATCCTGAAAGTAGGACCCAGTGAAAGGCTACCAAAAATGCCATGAACTGGATGTTCTGGGACCATTCCAGGAGAAATGTAAAACAAGAAGTGTGTCGTTGCAACTCGGCAGAAAGTTATGCAATAAGACCAGACAAGTCAAAGCTAAATGGCAGCAGGAAAAAAAGAAAAAGCTACATCTGTTTCTGGTCAAGTATCAGGCGCAGAATAAACCAGCTGACAAACAACAAACCGTCGTGCTCTGAGAAAGAAGAACTGAAAGTTTAAGTTTGAGGGGCCAAGACCATGGCTCATCATGAAACCAAATAGAAGCTGCTTTTCACAAAACTCAGACCTAAGTAGATCTTTCCATTAGAACCACAACTGCATGATCTTTTTTAAAAGATCACCTAATGTGCATCATTGTAATATCATACATGACCTGTCTGAATATGCTCATACAGACTCATACAGAGTGCTGTTATTTGTCTAAACAGCTCATGGCCGTTCATACAACACACTCCCACATTTTCACACTGCTCTGCTTTCTCTTCTGGCCCATAAGTGGATGCTACATTTCCAAGAGGACATTCTTTCCCCATTCGCGGTCCTGTTGGTGCCATAAACAATGCCTGCTGCTGAGAGCGAATGATGTGACAGGGAAATAAAAAGTGGCACTGATCACGTGACTTGCAGTCAAGGCATGGTATGGGAGTGTCAATAAGACACTGAGAGCCCAGCAGATCCCATCCTCCACCCGTCCTCCTCCTTCTGCTTCTCCTGACATTATGTCAGCACTGCCTTTGTTAGCTTGGCGACAAAGAGAGCAGTGTTTACCCGACAGCAGCACTTTGACATGCTAAAAACCTCACGCTGTTGGACCGGATGGTGCGTGGCTGTTAACATCCAACAATAAATGGGAAACCAAATGGATGTGACGATTTTCACAGTATGAAGTTCAATAGATGTGAACAAGCAGGTGAAAAGTTGAAGGTTGTTGGAAAAAAGGCCCCATAAAGAGTATAAATGGATGTTTATTCTAATTTATTATGATACAATGACAACTTTGTTATCACATAGGACTTAGTGATCTGCCTGTAATGTGACTGATCCGAGCGTGCTGCGGAACTGGAAAGTATTTTACCAAAATAGAAACCATGTCTGCTGGTGGCAGCGTATGTACTGTATCTTCTCAGGGTCCTAAATCCCCCAGTTATGAGATCAAATTAATTCATACAACTTAATTAAACCATACCATCTCATGGGGTATAACAAAGCTTTTCCAGGGCCTTCTGATGCACTCCCAGTACAACCCATGTGAGAACAGAGTTGGAGATGATGGTTTTAGCTTCCTATTGTTGTTCCTTATATAAATATAAGGAACATAGGACCCCGAGGACACGCGGATAACTCCCAGATGAAGTTTTCCAAGGCCATATTTTCTCCATGAGGAGAGTTTCCTGTCCCATGTCTGTCCATGAATCAGCTTAAGAAGGAAATGTTGGATATCTGGGAAATTTGGTGGAAGGTTAAACCTTGGACGAACGGAAAACAAGAGATTGGCAAAACACAATAAACATATTTATTTTAGACTTTTTCCCAGTGTCATTGGATCATTGTATGGTAAACAGTGCAACGTGAATCTGATTTGTGACAGGAGGTTAAACACATCAGGATTTTATTAAGGCTAAATCCCCAGCTCATCTACTCACATCTTTTCTCAGTATGACGACCAAAACAACATAATTACACATTTTTTTCTCATTATAAATGTGTCAAATAAATCCATTTAATCTATTTTCATCTATTGATAGCAACATAAAATAAAACAGACTAATTAAATAGCAACTAAATCCCTTCTGCTCTGTAAAGAAGAAATAACTATATGATGTTACATCTGCAGGACCTCTACCTGGGCCTGGTTTTACTGGTTTTATAACTATTCAACCTGAGTAGAGAATTTAGATATCTATTTGGCTTTGACTTGCAGTGTTGTTTAGAATAAATAACACATAAATATTACTGGAACAGATGAAATAAACAAACATAACCACATATGTGGAATTAAATGCTTTTCGCTCTGCAGAACGTTGCACCCTGACAACTAAAAAGCAATTAGTGCATAAACAGGGAAACATAAATGACACATTTATTTTGGTTTTTGTCTTCTGTATTATTATGTATTACTGTATTATTATTATTATGTATTATGTATTATAACTCGAGTTACACATTCTATTCTATTCTACAGGCATTTAGCAGACGCTTTTATCCAAAGCGACGTACATCAGAGAATAAAACAACACAAG
>JBAMHV010000021.1:21849664-21861841 GCA_037177535.1 Pseudomugil gertrudae
TCCAGCGTGTCCTGGGTCTCCCCCGGGGCCTCCTCCCACAGGGACGTGCCCGGAACACCTCACCAGGGAGGCGTCCACTATTTTAAACATTTTCTTGGTAATGGTTTAAGGAAACTAAAATACGAGGACTTGAACCCATATTAAATCCCAATGTGCTAAATCAGGGTTTTTACTGAAATGCCAGCTTGTTTTAAAACATTTTCCATTAAAGCTTTCTGTCTAAATAATCAGACGGGACCTTTTAAGTTGACAGACACTTTAATTGAGACATGAGTGACCCTCAACCATGTAAGCATTTACATGGACTCCCATCTCTACCTTTAACAAAATACAAAAGAAATGGAAAAGAAAACAAGTACTGTGGTAAAGCCATCTTGAAAGATACATTATTTACACAGAAAACAAAATGCTAATTTATCCATTTTTCCAGGAGAGTGAAACAAAATATGAAATAAATAAGACCAGAAATGTTTTTTGTCCACATTCACAGCATGACAAATCATATTCAACTTGTTAATGTCGAGCCTGTCTGGTCAGAACAGACTGATATTAGTAGGTAATTCAGTGATTATTGCCAAAAGCCTTTATCTATACATTATATTCAATACATACTGTGTTTTTGTTTAAAAAAGGAGACATTTCAAAACTGCTACTTTGATGATTGTACAGCTTAAATACCTCTCGATATATATATTTATATATGTATACTTTTTAAACCTTTTTGTTCATAGTTTTAACTCGTTGGCAACTTTGGAAGCAATGTTTTTGAAAGCAATGGATGACCCAGATATCCTTTTGAACCTGACACCGTTGAGGGAGAGACGGGGCAGCTTGCAAACCTCCATCTCCCACTGTACCAGGTTTTCAGCTCGCCCGTCTCCGTGGACACAAAGAAGCAGGAAACTCTCTTGCTGTTCGTAGTCGCAGTTGTTGGCATCGAGCACCTTGCGAATCTCCCGCATGATATCACAAGGCTCCATGGAGCTGGTGGTTCTCATACTCCAAGTGAATCTGAGGGAGCGGGGTTTACCGTCTTTATTTTCCCCTTTTTGATCCCCAGGTACATGGCGACTGTTGGAGGAAAAACAGGGAAGAGTTTGGTTTTTGCATTAGCTTTGCTGTTTGGAATAAATCACATTTCATAAATAAGTGTCATTTAAAGGACAATGAAGCAGGTAGAAATGAGTGAAAAGGAAATATGTAGCTGAAGTTTTTAGTGTTTCCATGTGAGACACTTCCAAGCCGCAGTTTTAATGACATTTTAGTCAGAGCATAAAACTGTGGAGGCTTGAAACTGACAAAATGTAGATCACCGATTAGCTTTTAAATGTAATGAAACTGAATGAAATCCAATTAATTCAGTTTGCTTTAAAAAAAATAAGCTTAAAATGTTTTAACCTATTTCTGCAACATTGACTTAATTTGCATTTAAAATAGTTTTACTACATTTTGTCTTCAACTTCAAAACATGTTTTTTTTCTTTTTTGAGGAAAATATCTTTGAAAAACCCAGGACCACTGCAACTTTCCAAATAAGCCTCAATTCTTCATTACTAAATAAACGGATACATTTAAAGAGTATATAAAATCAAATTGATTGAATTTACTTTCTTTTATCATTTGTACATTTCCACATATTTTATTAATTTTTTTTATTTGAGTGGCTGAAGACATTTAATTTAATGTTAATAAACTACAATTCATTTAATGCTTAGTTTAAAAGTCATCATAAAAACAGTTTTCATGTGTCTGTTCGTATTCAGGTTTTACTTCAGACCCGATCAGCAAAACACATTAAAACATCAGATTTCTACTTTAAAATCAAACTTAACATTACTTTGCATCTAAAAAGTAAAACAATTCAAGTAAACAAACATATAAATGATGTTCATATAAACATCTGTAAACTGATAAAAAGGTAAATAAATAATTTCACGCTGCCTTTAAACACAGCTTGCTGGGTTTTTCATAGATTATAGAACATATTCATCTCCACGAAGTCCTTCACACTGGCTGCAGCTCGGCTGAATTAACTCCAGAGATTGAGATATTTTCCAGGTTGATAATTAAACAAACATGCCATGCCAACAGAGCAAACATGAGAAAAGAGCCATGCAACCATTACACAATAAAACAGCAGCCAGAATACTCACGAGCAAAGCATTCAGTACAAAACCTGCTACACATCCAAACATCCCAGGAAAAACAAAACAGGTGTTCTAGGGACAAATCTGGATTAAGCAAGTTGGACTTGATGCAGACAAAGAAACTGAAGCCTACATCCCAGCGGGGTTTGGGAAGGGTGACATCAAGCTGCAACAGGGGATGGGTAACCTCACCTTGAGCCCTCAAGTCTCCCGTTTCTCTCAAACTCGGTGGAGACTCTGGGGCGCACGAGAAGATCAGACGGATTCAAAGGAAGGGGAGTCAAGGTGGTTTGGGACAAAAAAAAGGGGAAAAAAAAAGATTGTGGTTTGTGCCTGACAGAAATCATTTCAGATCAATTCCAGTGAGTGCAAACAGAGAACGTGATGTGAACGACGACGTGAGCCACCACCACAAAAATAAGGCATGATGGAGAAAATACAGAGAAATGGAAGATTTTACTTCCATTCAGATCAGTGAGAGAGATGAAAACTGATGGATGCTCGTCCCAAAACTGAGACCAACAAGACCAGACAGGAAAATGAAAGAAAATGTGCAACAGTAGCAGCAACACTGTGTCGACCCAAAACAGCAGCAAAACAGGTGAGACAGAAACTGAAAGGCAGAGAAGCAGCAAGAAGATCGGCTGGACTTCCACAATTAAACTCTTTAAGCATTTACATGGACTTGGAAGTATTTTGCTCCCAAAAATACTCCAGTAACTACATAACTGTTTAGGCTCGAACTCTCTGAGGAAGAAAGCCTGAGGATGTGTTAGAAAGCGCCTGCAACACGACGCTCAAGCTGGAAAATCAAAGCAAATGCTCCTCTGATAGCGATCAGTTCCTGCCAACGGATCAATCAGCTTTTATTTATCTGTAAGATGTAAAAGTGCAGTTAGCCTAGCAGTTCATTTGCATCCATAGTCTCTTCAGTTCAGGGACTAAAAAGAGACTGTGCAGGACTGTGGCTTCTGGAGACAACGTTGAGACTTTTGTCTCAGTTTTGTCTCCCATCAGGAAGCCAAATGAAATGTAGGATTCATCGAGGAAAAGGAGATGTGCAGACACTCAAAGGAAAAGGTAAATAACTTTCCAGTTTGAGGTAGTGATCCGGTCTGTGTGAGACACAAAAACCTGGAACCTGTTTTCTACTCACCCGATAACAGGACCATGGTCTGATCCCCTTACCAGATTATTTCACTCATAATGTAGACGGCATCATAAGAAACTGGATTAAAACACCCATTACTTCCACGTTTCCATGCCGGCACACATCTGATTAATTTAGCTTTTCTTTTTCATCTCCACTTGTTCAATAATGTCTCATTATTTTAAACAGAAAATAAAAAAACACAATGGAAATAACAGTCAAAAACCTGGCAGTGTGAAGTCCTGTGTTTATACAAAGTATCAGTCTCATTAGCTAAACCTGCACTCTGTTCATCACTACGAGCAAACGTACGCTGAACGTTTTCCTCATCAGGAGGAGGTTGTGCTTTGGTGAGGTCTGATTACGGCATCATTGGATTTTGGTGGTGATGTAAACGTGCTTAGTGATGCTTTACAACAGGGGTGGTCCTGTCTTCGGGAGCAAACGGTCCTGCTACCGTGTCCCTGCTGCAACACATCTGAATCAAATCAATGGGTAATTAGCAAACAAGTCTGCTAATCGAGTCTGAGGTGTGTTGCAGCAGAAACCTTGCATGACTGTGGCTCCCATGCACCGGAGATGGCCGCTCCTGTACGACAAGCTTCAAGTGGCAATTTTCCAGATTTTCACAGATTTAACAATTCATTATGGAAAACAATGAAAATATGAATAAAATAGCTGAAACTATTTAATAAATAAATGACTGAACTGTTTATTACTTTTGAGTTGTGCATTAATGTGCTGGTTTAGTGGTTGTTTTGATGAATAAACTCCAGTAAAATGCAGGCCCTCATGATAGAAAAGATGACATTTCCTGCTGAAAGTGTGTAAAACGAAGTCTGTTCTCTCACTTTAGTTGCTCAGTATATTTTAACTTCCCACTTCAAGAGAGAAACCATGCAGAAGCCTACACAGCGAAAAAGGTCCAATAGAAGATTACGTTTTAAAAAGAAATGATCAATATGCTCCCTGCTCCTCTGACAAGACGAGTAAACTGAGGCAGGCTCCCATCATGCAACTGCAGCCTGCAGAACAGAAAAACAGGACGGGTGGAGGAGGAAGAGACTCCGAACCCCTGACAGCTCGAGGGATTCGACAACAAGAGTGAACATACAGGACTGACAACAGGTCCTGGGTCAGCCAGAGGGGCTGACTAAGGAGGACGGAGGGGGGAGTGAGTCAGGAGAGGAGGGAGGTCTGAAAAACAGTTTTTTCCCCCCTTCAAGGAAGATGTTAAGGGATTGAAACAACCCTTACTCTAGATCTTCATCGTCCTACAACTCTCTATATCTTCTGCTCGAGAATCTGAAAGAAAAAAGTGGGAATCTGAGGAAACGGCGGAAACTTTGAATGGACACAAGAAAAGAAAGAGAGAAGGACAGAATATCTAAATGAATGGCATGAGGACAGGCCGAATTAAAAAGAAACAAAAAAAAGATGGATGAGAAGGAAGGAAGGAAAGGCTGAGACAGACTGAAGGGCAGAAGACTTACTAAGGGTCTTTCCTCCCTGGGCAGAAGAGTTGGCAGGCCCTGTTTTAGCTGTCTGCCGTTTGGTTGGGTCAATACTGACCCTGAGCAGAGAGGAAGAGCAGCAAGAGGTCAAAGGTTAAGGACACGAGTAGGTAAGGAAGACAAAAAATAAAATACACGCAAGCTGGGAGAGAAGGAGATGACTCCAACTAAAGCATCCTGAAGAGGAGGAAAATGATGAGAACTCACTGATCAAAGTCCCGAGGTGTGATGAGAGGTTTACAGCAGAAATGTACGGAAGCCCAGAGCAGACAAAATGTAGTAAAAGGTTATCAGGAGGGTAACAATACATCACAAATCATATCCCTAGTTCACTGTTTAGAGATAGAGCACATAAAATGAATAAAGACACGTTTTTAGACCTTTTACCACATTTTTTTCCACCTCGGAGGCTCCAAAGAAAAGATGACAAACACAAAAACCAGAGTGAGGCTGTAAAAGTGAAAATGTGATGACAAATCTACAAATGACAGGATGACGCTGCCAAAATGAAGACGAGTGTCTTCGTAAAACAGCCAGCAGAGGGTGCTGTGAGCCTCGAGACAGCGCCCACACAACCTCCAACAGCTGGCTCAATGTGCAGAAACCCCCTTTCCTAAACCCCAATCCCCCCGTAGAAAGGATCCTGAACCGAGACATCCTCCTTTAAAAGTCCTGAAAACAACTTTCCCCTGGAGAAGTGCAACAGCATCGCCTCCATACATCACACACACACTGAGACCAAGTCTTACTGAAAACAGGAGGGTGAAGCTGAGCTTCAGACTGCTTCTGATCCAGAATGCTTTATAACCCTATCATCATCACCATCATCATCATCATCATCATCAGGGATGTCAAATACTGAGCTGTGGAATGACTATCTGGATGGGCCTCATTTACCAATAAGTCCTACTTTGCCATTTTTGTGAAAAACAAAATAAAACTTGTATTACTGAATTTGATTAGTGGTTACACTAATACAGCAACTGGGACATTTAACGGGGAGCTGGGGTTGGGAATATCTCAGCCATCCATACGCTCTGCTGCGAGCTGTGGATGCAATAAAGCAACTGACCATGCAAAAAGTTTCCATAAACAGCTCAAGAACAAGTCAGATCTGTGCTGGTCTTCCCAAAACCACTGGTGCATTAAAGCACTGCCATCAGATCTGCATCTCAGCTGTAACATCTCTGTTTATATCCTCATTTAATATTTAGATATTACACTTTTATTGTGATGAATTTTAGAAGATGGATATGTATTTTTGAGGAGTCTGGATCCTTCAGGTTCATACATTTACATGCAAATTATGGTTGTAATTCAGGAGGAACCTGGTGCTCACCCGCCTGAGAGAAGAGTTAACAAAATGGCAGATGAAGAACACGCTCTCAAATCTGACGTAAGAAATCTTAAGAAAAAATGTAAGTTAAATTTTTAATGCTGTTGAATGAGGCTCATTAAGATTTTATTTCCACTCCCTGGTTACATCTTTTCTCTTAAAAACCATTCCTGCATCAAACCCTCACGATGATCCAAAGCAACGATGTGACAGAGACTGAGCTGTTTGTGCTGTTGTGTGAAACCTGAGAGGAACTTAGTTTTACCCAAAGTAAAACCTGTAAAAGGTGAACCATCACAGGTTAGAGAGACTGGAGGTTTGCACACAAAGTCATCAAGGCAAAATAAGAAAAAAAAAACCTCTCCTTAGTCTTTAGTATTTTAGATGATCAGTACAAGACGTTATTTAACAATTATTTATAATAAATATATGTCTAAACAACATAGAAGAAATGCCCTTAATAAACTTAATGGCACATTAATAATAATGTTACATCAGCTGTAGCAGCGCTGACAGAACAAAGAAGTTAATTATTTACATCCTAACGGCGCTGGGTCAAATTTAAAACATCTGTTTTTGTGGTGAATAATGCAGCAGAATAATGTTTTAAAGCACCCAACTAATGAGTTAAAGAGTGGTGAGAAAAACAAACCAGATCAATGGCAGCTGTGAGAAGCAACCCAATGCATGCACTGGCGATTGATTAGTGGCAAGCTGTTCTGCTGTTGGTTAATCGACTGATTGTTCGAGGAATCGGCCTGCTCTCCCAATCAGTCTTTATCCATTCAGACCAACCACAGCCACCCTGAGTTCATCTACACACACGCACACACACCCCAACGGTAACGCGTTACATTTATTCTAACTGGATCTCTTTTAAAAAGGAAAAGTTTGACATTTTCAGAAAGATCTTTATAAATGAAGCTGCACATCATAAGCGCAGCATAGTTTAGCACTGTGATACTATTTACTCTAATCAGGTCAATAGCTCCCACACACACTAGTCCCTGCATTAAATCCTGTTATGAACTAAATCTTACAGGCGTGAATGCTCCGAGGATGTGATGGAGGATGGATTCAGGTTCAACTGGAAAACATGAGCGCTACTGACTGAGCTGAAAGGGGGCATCATGTTAAAGCAAATGTATAAATACATCCATACTTCCGTTCGAAGCACCTTCATAGTTCTTCACAGCTTCTACTGATCTCCACCATAACCTTAGTACAGACAAACGCTGCAGGTTTGCTCATTATAGAGACTGATGCTTAAGCTTTCAAACTTCTTCTAAAATAAAAAAAAAAATCAAAGTACTTCAGTTCATTTACATCAATGATACAGCAAGCACACTGCTTATAATCAATACTATGGCTTTTACAGGCTCACATACTGCTGGTAAACAAAATGGTGGTCAAATAAACAGATGACGCTGAGTTAGATACAAAATGAGTCCCAATATTTTGACAGTGTACACGTTCATGCACTACATATGTGAAAGTTGAGCTACGTGGTGGTATCCACTCTAACGCAAAAGATTTAAGCTTCGATTTAGACAACCATCAGCTCCAGACATCTGGAAGCACGCTGCTGCACAGCCATGCAGATGAAAACATTAAGCTAATGTGGATTAAGACCCTTCATGACAAATCGTCTCTTCTCCTGATAACATTAACTTAACATGCATGTTGGCATGCAAGGTAAAACGGTGGATCCCAAACAACTGAAGTAAAGCTAACTTTAATGGGTACAGTATTGTATTGTCTTGACAGCAAAAGGTTAGCAGGCCACTTTTAGACATCCGCATGTCGAATCCCTGCCTACCTTATGAAGGAGCATTTTACCATTTGAATGACGGAAACCAAACAAAAGTAAATTTCCTGTTATGAAGATTATATTTGCCACCCTTCATGGTTTACTACAAGCTAGTTTGACCACCACTTCTGGTGTGACATCATGTGAATACAAGCCACTGCTGATCTGTACCTTCATTCATTAATCAGCTGCAGCTTAACAAAGACATAAAAATCAAACTTTTCCTTTAAGAGCAAAGAGACCCAATCTATTTGTACCACTATATGAATCTGTCGCATTAATCTGATTATAACGTGTGTGTAGATGTACCCAGAGGGTGGTTTCTCTGCTAAGCAGTGTGTTAGTTCAGTGCCAGCAGCCCCACTCGGCTCAGAATCAGCAGTTCTTCAGTGAAATCGTTCTGGTTAATTAGCTTTGGTACACAAAGGCAGTACAGGAGTCCTACCTTTTGGTAAACCTGAATGACATGTTTCTACAACAGAACCAGACAAAGAAACAGTGAAAATGGTGAAAGAGCAGAGGAGGGGAAGGGGGCATGAGGAATCTTAATGAGTGAACAAAAATGGGGTGATTGGAATCATCGTGAAAGTGAAGTTACATTTTATTCTTTTGGTTTTCTGCAGAAATGTTTTCAGCAAATGATTTCATCTCCTCATTTTAGGTCAGTCATTACAGAAGTGATGTAGCTGACCTGGCTGCCACATCCAGAGGACTTTTATTACAGAACATCTAGCTTCACACGTCCTGTACGAGTCTGATCCATCAGCAGTTATTATAAGGCCCACTTCAGTCATACACTATAATGATACAAGCTCAACATCTACTTGTTTTAACTCTGTGTTTGGTTTTTTTCTAAAACCAAACACGAAAAAAAGATCTTGTGTTCAATCTAAAGTCTTTATTCCCCCCTCCCTTTTTTGTGCACTTTTATAGTTTATTACTGTGTGATATGACAAACTGGTTTAAAAATTGTAACCTGATGGTTTCTACTAGGGGACAGAAAACGATCATAGTGTGTATGATAATGATGGAGCCTAATTTTTACCATGAAGTGATGCAAAAGGTCTCAAACTGCATCATATACCATACATATTGCCACTACTGTTTTTCATCCCAGTGTATAAAAGCTCACATAAAATGTGATTTAGAAATGGTTTAAAATTCAGGGAACTTTCTTGGAAAGAAAGCCTACTGCTGAAGGTTAAAACAGAAGTGTGCTGAGCTTGCAAAACAGGGAGTTATATTCTAGACTACAACTAAACTTTAGAAGTAAACATGTATCCTGAAAAGTTTATTAACAAGGAGGCCAATCTGCAGCTCCATCAGTGGTTTTAGTTTCTCTGGCAGGCAACCAGGCAGCGACAAACAATTTCGACTTGAGAATAAATCACATTCAACAGATGAAGTGTTCCCCACCACATCCTATTCTACAGCAATTTAGCAGACGCTTTTCTATAAAGCCACGTACATCAGAAAATAAAACACAATCAACAGGGGACAGCATAGATAAGTGCCAGTCAGACTGCTGTAAGTCTAGTTGGACACAGGTGTAGTCCTGTGGTGCTAGAGGCAGTGATAATCATCCCAGCTCTACAAGGCACTCTCGGTTTGTTGGCTTTGAACAGAGAAAACAGTTAAACAGAGATCTGAGCGGAGCTGGAGTCTACCCTTTCTTTTTCACATCTACAATAACCAAAGAAAGAGTGGTAGACACAAACCCGTGGCGAAACTAAAGAACGGCGGGTCTTCGCCTACCTGCGGGTGAGTTTGGATGTGAGTTTGGAGAAAAGGTTGCTGGTTCCACGGCTGCGGGTTTGGGAGAGAGGGGTGGCATCATGGGAGAGGGTTGGCGAGGCGGGCGGCCCGTTGTACGTGGCTGTGCGGCGGTCTCTTAGCTGGCCGCCGTGGAAGGTGCTGCGGCTGGCCGTGCCTCGGGGGAAGCGGAGGCGATCGGGCGTAGTAGCGTTGCTGATGCTGTGAGTTGACGCCACTGGATTCCTCTGCCCGCCGGGCGACACGGCAACGCTGTAAAGGTGGATGAAGAAGAGAAATTATAATCCAAGCAGTTTTAAAGCAGTTTTTCCATCGCAGACGTGAACTTCATGTAACAAACAGGAGCTTACGACTGCGATGGGAAAACATCAGCTTTAAAATGGAAGCGTATCAATCCGGTATGGATTCGTCTGCATCGGCTTCTAACTAAATGCAAACTGCAGGTTAGACGTCGACAGGGTGGGAAACAAACCAAGAGCGATACATAGAAACAAAATAAGATAATAATTAAAATACGCTCTAACATGTTAAAAGCTTCAGCAAAAACCTGCAGCTTTGGAGAAACTAGAAATAAAGTGGGTTAAACACAACCCATTAATGCGATTTTTATTCACAAACAAAAGAGAATAAAGGATGCTGGGATGAAATGCAGTGGGCGACAGATCATTTTATAATACAAATAAATAATAAATAAAGCTCATACTAGTAGAGACACCAATATAATCAATAAAGAGAAGATTAAATTAAATTTGTTAATTTACGTTGCCCTCTATCACAAACCTAAAAGAATCATTTCTAGCCTTTATTTCTTTATTTGATTTACCGGTAGTTTGTTATTAATTATTTTATCTAGTTCTTATAGAAATACAGGGGAAAAGGAGGCATTTAAAGAGAAAACATCATCTTAATGAGCCTCTTATTATAAAGTTTTAGGAGGAGTTTAGAGCAAAGAGAAACAGAAAGGCATTTCCCACCCTGAGCATCAAGCTGTAGATTTATACAATGAGAAGTTTGCCGAGTTCCTGCTCAGTTAATCTAAGGGTTGGGATATACTTGCTCTTAGCAACACGTCCATGTACGTATGATGGCTTCCGCTCAACCCTAGCATGCATTTTGGATGCTAGGAACACAATGATGTAGGGTAACATGTCATGTGCCTTGAATGACAGAGGTGGTCGTGAACACGAGCTCAGAGGAAAACACTATGGTGGATAGCTCTCAAGCAGCCAACAACAGATTGATCAGAAATGTCCTTAGAATATGACAAGCAGATTGGTGTTTTCCCCATTTCAGAGTCCAGGTGTTTACTGCCCCTAGTGGCGACCTCCGGTATAGAACATGCCGACTGCATTGTGTTGCAGCGTGTATTCACATATACAGACGATGGTGAACGTTTATCTGCACGTTTTTGCACGCAGCAAGTATATCCTAGCCCTAAACAGAAACAGAGTTTGGACGGAGAGTGCTGGGACGGCAGAGGAGAGCTGGTGAGTCCTGGAGGTGGTGATCAGGTGAGGGAATCGAGGCGGAGAAGATCGGGGCTTACAGTTCTCAGCAGAGGATGGAGGTGAGATCAGGAGCAGAGCTGAGAGAGTTGTTATTTCAAATGCTTGCAGCGGAGGCAGGAGGCCTCCTGGTTTATGATTGGTGGAGGAAGGATGGAAACAGGGAAAATATCATCACACACACAAAAAGCTTAACATGATATTGGTCACAACTTGATTGCAGTGTGTGGATACATATTTTCTCTACCTGTTTCCCTGCTTTCTTAGAATCTGAAATCAAAGCTCAACAACAGCCAAAAACAAGTTAAAGTTTTATCAATATTACTGAAAATATTATCAAACCTACTGAGAAGCCTAAAATGAACTAACAGATTCATTGCAGTCCTGACCTGAACATATCATGTTTTTATATATAGATCTATATATATTAAAAACGTATATTTGATTTTTGTCACATCGTTGGCTTAATTTGTAAGGGTATATATACAGTATGTATATTTATGCATGTTGGGGATGGCCTTCTTGCAGGTCAAGTGAAATTATTTAAGAGAGTGCAGAAATAACTGTGCTTTCAGTCTGAGGAAGAGCTTTGGCCTGAAACACCATGTTTTACTTTTGGCCAATAAACTATACTGGGAGCCATGACTAGTGTGCAGACCTACATTTCTTTATTACTTCAATTTCCCTGCAGTTAAACTTATTTCCTCCCTTTAAAAAAAAAAAAGCGCAACAAACTAAATTATGATTAATCATCAGTCGTCACATTAGTTAAAAATGCCAATAATTACTCTGGAAGTAAAAAAGCTCAACACGGAAACATTGATAAATTGAATTAAAGATTTAAGATCAGTCCCACAGACTTACTAAAGTTTTATTTATTTATTTATATATATATATATATATATATATATATATATATATATATAGAGAGAGAGAGAGAGAG
>JBAMHV010000021.1:21862912-21890860 GCA_037177535.1 Pseudomugil gertrudae
ATATATATATATATATATATATATATATATATATATATATAGAGAGAGAGAGAGAGAGAGAGAGAGAGAGAGAGAGAACAAAATATAGATCCTTTGTCAATTTGAATCAACGTTAATTGATTTAAATGTAAATTTAAATGTTATTTTAGATTTCTTTTGATTTTTCTTTTCTTTTAAATATAAACAATAAAGAAACCAAACTGCATTTATAAAACATTATTTTACTTTCATTGTTTTTTAAACTACTTCTTCACCAGCTTCTGGCAGAAGATGAGCAGAAATTTCAGATCTTCACCAGAAACCATTTTGCCTATTCGGTGGAGGAAATGATGTCCATGCTGTAGCGGCGGGGTTAGAGTGGGAAGCTGGTTGGATGTGTGGGTTAGCGAGGGGCCAAACGGGGGCTGAGACATGAGAGGAGACAGACAGGGGGGTTTGGAGGCCCTGCTGTCTTACTTGGGCGAGCAGTAGTCCAGAGCGTAGTAGGAGTGGGGCAACGTAGCCCAGCCTGCCTGGCAAGCGTACAAAGGGCCGATGGTTTGATACCTCAGCCGCACCGAACTGGACGAGGCACCGAACACAGCGGCCGCAAAGGCAGAAGAGGGGCTAGTGGCACAAGCCATCTCAGTCATGCTGGTCATGCCACAACGAGGGGGAAAAAACAAAGTTGAAACAACAGAGTTTCCGAATCACAAACAGGCAGAAATAAAAGAAAAGTTCATCAGAAAAAGGGAAAAAAGGTGAGTACAAGGAACCGAAGAAGAAAATCAGGGAGTGAACCCACTTAAGTAATGAGGGAACAACCCAAATGCACATGTTATGCGATGAAGCCGGCAGGGAGAAAGCATTTAGCTCTCACCTGTTCTCCTTCCCGTTGGGAATGACTGAGAGCCGGTCTGTGTTGTTGCGATCGCTGCACACATACGTGTTCCTCCTGGTCATACCTGCAGATGCAGTGGTATTCTGCAGAGCAAAAACAACAAATATTAATAAACCGGGTACAAACAAGCTCCCTGCCAATATTCAGCTATTTCAGTCGTTTCTCTCAGCTGATAGATCTGTGCTCTCTATATGCAAACTGTAATGATCAAATGTAATGACCCTTTCAACTCTCAGCGACATGATTGGCTATCTCTGCTGTCACAGACAACAGCGCCAACAGTGTTTTCAGTCAGATCCTGGAAGCAGAGCGAGGCAGCGTGAGTTTACACTGCCTTTCTGTCACAAAGGGAAATTCTCACTAAGAAAACAATCTTGTTTTTAGCACAACTCTATGTGGTAGCTAGAAGAAGTATTTCCCTAAAGACCCGACAACATTTTAACATGCTTTTCAGTCACAAAGATGCATAAACTTTCTCTCTAACATCATAGATAGTAGTGCAACCAATCATATACACAGTTTGTTTTATTTAGCAACACTTTATTACTGCATTTACAGTTTAATCTTAGTGCTTTTTTAAAATTTCCTTCAAGGTTTTATAAGTTTCACTGTGAATTTGTGTGATTTCTTTGTCTGAGTGGTTAAAGTACATTTCTGTGTTGCAGATTATTGTACACTATTAAAAACTACTTCTGTTGAGAGCAGAGGTATTCAACTAAAAAAAAGCATTAAGTAAAATATTCCTGTGTTCATTTTAGTCAAAAAACAAATTGTTAAATATTATAAACCTCTGCTTATTACCCATGCCTTAATGTCACAGATTTAGCCAAGCATGAAATCCATTGAATCCAGCAGCCTGTGGATAAAATTCCTAATGGGTCAATATATTTCCCAATCTGGAGACTGGGATGACTGAATCATCTCTTACGAAAAGAGCTCTAAACAACATTCTCCTACTAATTCAATCACGGAGCCTACATTACCCACAATGCAAATCAAATCAGCACAAGACATAAGGAGTAGACTAAGCTCATTTCTTCCTAACCCAGATTTTTCCCCTATTCCAGCTGACATGGTGCAGCTTCCTCTGGAGACAATGAGGTCTTTATAAGACTCCTTTCATGTAGGAAAAAGCCAAGAATCCCCCGCCATCAGTGAAAGACAAACTGGTCTGGAAAAAGTCCCAAAAACAAACAAGCAGAGAAAAGAGCCTGACAGGGAGTGTGGGGTTATATTTCAAAAGTCACATGAGCCCAATGAAGCCGACCGCCATGAGGACTCACGCTTGGGCCGGTGGTGCCTCCTTTCCTGCGGTCTGGGATGTCAGCTTTGTTGGGGTTGTTGGCATTGCCCAGGAGAGGGCTGGATGGTGGAGCGCCACGGTTACCGGGGGTGCTGGGTTTACGAAGCTGTATTCCACCGTCCTCCTTCATGCTGTTGTCCCCTGTGGTGGTCTGACTCCTCTTTGGATGAGCCATTCCTGGAGGGACATTTTGACCAACTACAAAAAAAAAATGTCTGGTGATTAAAAAGGACTGCAAATTACAAAAATATCAATTTAAATGCTTTTATCTTGAATTAGATTACCTACTTTTGGAAAATGAATAAATGTGACAAAGAGCGAGAGTCTGGAGCACATGAGGGCTTTTTTTTTTAAAAGGACAGTAAATTTAGTCCACAGCCAAAGGAAAGAAAAGGGTCATAAGGTTCAGAGTATTGCTGCTTAAGATCCATTTGCCAGACAGGAAGTAGTCCAAATTGAACTTATTAAAAGGACCATTATATAGCAGCAGACAATGATTAGTTGTGGTCTAAAAATAGTTTCATCAAATCAAGCCAATCACATGGTTTCATTTAGCTCAGGAGTGTCTGATTTCCATCTTTCGAGCCACAATCCTGCAGGTCTTCCATGCATCCCTGCTCCAACACACCTGATTCAAATTATGCAGTCATTGTGCAGAATGGTGTGTTCGAACAGGGATAAATAAAAATCCCACAGGGCAGGTGTCCCCCGAGGAGAAGGTTCAATCCCACTTTATTCAGCTGCTGGATATGAGTTATATTTGTCTGTTCATTGAATGCAAGAAAAAAGGCAATCTGGGAGGGGAAAAAGTTTTGTAAGGAAAAAATATGTTTAATAGTAATTCTGTTCACACTGATAAATAATGAGTAAAAAAGGTTTTGAGAAAAAGTATTCTCTCATAGAAATACTAAAATGATCTGACATTTAAAAAAAATATATTTCTTTTGTAAAAAATCTCAAAAAACTTCTTTTATACCAATATTTATTTTCAGAGTGAGAACTTTTACTTTAAATATAGTTTCTTCTCAAAACCCAAGTTTTTGCTATTGAAGTGAAACTGCAGGGGGCAGGCTCATCCTGGTCATTCTCAGGTAGACTGACAGCTGCATTGTGGTTCCGCCTTTCTCCTTCATCAGTCTGGTAAAACCGTGTTGCTCAGCTTCATGCTCGAGTCTGCTGATGTCCGTTTTGCCACAGACCAATGTGACATGTAAATTCACAAATACTTTAGGCTGCTCTGAAGCTTCGGAACAGACACCAGTAGTCTACCTACTTCCTGCCGCCGTGATCGAGGCTGCAGAGTAGCCTTAAGTATTGGTGTCGGTATTTATGTGCAACGTAGGTTATGTGGTGAGAGCCTCTACAGTCTCTGAGCGAGACTGCATGCATAATCACATTCCCTGAAAATTTCCTTTAGAATCCATCCATAACTTTTTGAGTTATGTTGCAAACAGACAAACAAACAATGGAAATAAAAATTGACCTCCTTGGCAGAGGAGATTATACCAGATGAGGCCACAGGTCTCCTCACCTTGTTCGCTATAACGCCGCTGTTTGTGGTTGGATGAGACACTGCGCTGGACTTTAAGGTGTGAGGGCGACTGGCCGTTGAGCTCGCTGCTTGGTCGGGATTTGGCCAGAGACAAGTTGCTGCTGGAGGCAGACTCGCTGGGCTCCAGCTGCGAGGCAAAGAACACAGTGACTTAAAATTTATAAAACCTAAAATGCTACTTTAATATTAGAAGATGGTAAATGTGAACATACTGTATGAAGAGGTTAATTTATAATCTTTCATATTATTTCTGTTTATTTATTTTACATTCAAGTGACCAGAAACAAGACTAGCCTGACCAAAACCAAACTTTCAACTAAAAACATCCAAAAGCTACACTGGAAACTTATTTTAGAGTCAAACATTTGAGTGTGGAGCCTTTAAGAGCAGTTCAGCCCTGCTGGGGAGTTTTCTTTTGCACAGTGAGGAGTTTAACGTACCTCGGAGGCCTTCCTGCCCAGCAGCAGGTATGTGGCGGTGATCTCGTCATACTTCATCTTACCCAGAGAGTCCTGGATATCGTCCAGGTTATAGCCCATGCCCACCATCACATCTGCACAAATTACAGCGGAAGCAAGAACGTGAAACTAAATTCATCCTCCTACAGAGTTTTAACATAAAAATCACCCCTTATACTTATCATTTTATTTTTTATAAATGAAGCTTTGCTCTTTGCTTTCACACACCTGGAAGGTCAACATTGTATTTTTATGTACACATCACAACAAGATGAGAGACAAAGAGTGTCTCCGGTGTTTTTGTCATACGTTACTTTTCTATGGAAACCGTTTCTTTACAGAGGGTCTGATCATCGCAGTAAATCTGAGTTTCTCTGAAGCCGTGATGGTGAGTTAACAGATTCACTTTGTTGCTTTTCAGCCTCTAAATTGGCTGAACTGAATGAATCATGTTTGGAAGACTGATCACATCCAAGTAGAAACACTAAAGACATAAAATGAAAACCTATTCAAAAAGGCATGATTCACTTGTTGAAAACCAGTTTATTTCTCTGTAACACTGAGCTTAGCGTGTAGAAGAAAACACAAGCGGCTTGCAACCAGGCAGAATCTGCCATGTTTTTTCCACTGATCTCATCTTTCACACTTTCACCCTCAAACACTTCTGTCTCTCTCACTGCTTCAGACACAAATGTGCTCATTCAAAAAGGAAAAAAATATTTTATAATCAACTGAATACATAAAAGAATCGGCTCAAAGCTTCAAGATATAAAGCATGTCAGGACGTTGCCCTAACTCATCACTAAAAGTTGTTTTTTGCTATGAAGGTCGGGTCAGTTATATAAACGTTCCCTGGTACTTTGTTCAGATACAACAGGACATTTGGAAAAACAAAGAGCTTCTGTACTGTTTGTAATGTAGCAATGAGTTAAAAATACATCTGACATGTTTTGGGCTGCAGGAATGATTTTATTTTTCTGTGTAAGCCCAAAGAAACCGCTGCCGTGAGAGCGCAGAGGGATGATCTCCCTGCTTTACGGGGTAAATCCTCCGATAACAAAATTAAAAAATGAAATCTGCCGTCTGCATTAAAAAGTCTGCCTGAGCAAGATGTTGAACGAAGCTCATTGTAATGCTCTTGGCACAAACGTGAAACTTAACTTTGAATAATTTCAGCAGCTTAAATATTTATAAAAAATAATAAATGTGAGGGGAAAGGCTGATTTTTTTTATCACGTAGCTTATGTCATTAAGGGTATTTATAGACCAAGTTAACATTATAGAAATATTACCACATGTACTGCAATCATAGACTGTAAATAAGAAGACTAAGAGCCAAGGTCCAACCTGGCCGTAGCTAACCGGCTAACATAGGTAGGTGGGCTAAGGCTAAGGCTCGTTGTTAGTCGGCTAAAAGCCATAAAACCAGTCCTCAAGATCTACCATCCTGCAACTTTTAGATGCATCTACTGTCCAACACAGCTGAATCCAATGAATGTCTCGTTAGCAAACCTCTGTGTGGCTGGATGACATGCAGCGGAGGAAATTTAATTGAGGTGTGTTATAAAGGTTGTAAAATTACACACTGTACATGCTCTGTACTGGAAAATTAAAAGCTAAGCCTGAAGGCATAAACTCACCGGACACGTTGCTGAATACACCTTGTTAAACGGCTCTTTAACAAGGCTTTACAGAGAAACAAAAAAAAATAAGATCTGAATAATGCTGTCTCTGAGCTTTTTTTTTTTTCCCCTCTACATGTTGCTTTGTTTAAAGTTCTCGCCTCATTCAGCTGCACTTGTTCAGGCAGCACTTCAGAGAAGACGCCACAGTGACAAAACCGACAGCGAACGAGTAGATGATTCATCACAAAAGAGTGATTAAGGAAAATGTGTTCATTTGATTTATTCATTATGGTGGGTCCACTCATTTTCAATCAACTGGGTGATGACCCAGAGAGACAGGGTGACGAGTGTCGGAGAGGGAAAAGGGGCCTGCTGGTGAAAAGAGGCTTTAACACAACAAAGAAAACATGGATCTTTCAGAGGAAAGCTGAGAATAAAAAGTTAATAAAGTCACAAATTTGCATGACAAGTCATCGGATCTGAGCTGGTTATCCTCATTTAAAACAGAGTGAAGACTTCGTCCACCTGGAATGAAGCTTAGTCTCCAGGAAAGAAATATATATATATATATATATATATATATATACACACACGTTACAATTGCATACAAACTTTTTTCTCCTTATGGATGTGCATTTACAGTGAACCACAGCTATTATGCAAGTGCTCCCCCTCCGCCTCTTTAAACAGCTTTCATCCAGGCCACAATGGGAGGCTTCTGTCGTTCTCGCTCCACAACCAGCTGCAGAACAGCTCGTCCTAATTTATTCATCAGTATGGTTAATCTCCTTGGTTAAGGCTCTTCAGGTCTAAAATAATTACTGCGTTGGTATTGTGGAGCTGTGACTTTGCGGACATTTAAATTCTTTGTTCTTGTGTCCACAGAGCAAAACTTTTTAGCTGGAATAAACATGAGTGGGCACATTTTTCCACAGTACAAAACAGGATGGAAGAGGGGTCAGACGGTCATAATATGCTGTAAAAGGCAATGATCTATGATACTTTACCTATCCTCTTCTGGTCAGAAATGTCAAGTTCTGGTTCTGTGTAAGGCTTCAGTTCATCCTCTTCAAATCCTGCATTGATCCAGCGATCCTTCATGATTTGCTGCAAATTGAAGGAGGGTATTTAAAGTCGAATGATAGAGAATTTATGACCAAGAACACAAACACATACATGAGCTGTATATTTTATAGAAAACAAAAAACGTTTTAACCTTCCACCTCACTAAAGATGTAACCGAGCTGGACTGGCTCCCATTTACCATCGCTTTCACTTTTAATCTGGAGCTGATCAATGCGCTCTCTGGGGTTTTTCATAAGAGCCGAGCCAAACTAGTTATCACTGATGGGGTTCTGATGTAAGCGCTGCAGCGCGGGTCAACCGGGTGGCATTTGAAGCCCTCACACTCGAGTCAAACGTGGTTGTTTTAAAAATGACTTCAGTCAGTTTGACACAATCCAACAAGCAATAAAATAAATCAGCTCTTTTATTACACACAAGGTTTTAAAACATATGCTGAAGGAATGTTTTATGTGTAAATGACGTCCTAGAGAGTGTGTGTGTGTGTGGTTGGACATCTGAAAGATGATCACGAGCACTTTGATGTGTGGAACAATTCTCCTCGCAGCTGGATCCCTTTAAAACCAGCAGATGAACCAGCTATAAATTATAAAAACACAAACGGCAACCTAAACATCTTAAATCATTGACTGAGATCCATCAGTGGAAGGAAGCATTTCAGGGTTTACGTCATTTTACGTGTTATGAAACACAATCCACTGTTAGAGAAGGACCTGAGAGATGACCATAGACCACTCATCACCACTGCTGTAGCCCAACATGCTAAAAATGACAAGCTGTCTGATTTATCACAGTATTATGCTTTGTAAATAACATTCAGCACTGTCACAATTTACTGACTCATCTGTGCCCTTTGTGTGCATGTAAATATTTGTTAGCACGGTGTTTCTTTCATGAACAGATTGTTAAAAAAAAAAAAAAGGGAGAATGGAGGTCAATATAAACCATATATAATAGATGCTCTGGAGCCTTTCTTTAAAAACATTCCTATAAAAATATAAAATCACCTCATGCTAAAAAATTTAATTTATAATTACAGTTTCTTCTAAAATGATCTGTCCGTGATCAATTAAATTGAAAATGAAAAAAAATACGTGTACATATCTTTATATTAGTATTTTAAACCAATTTAAACCAAAATCTGGTTTGTCTAGCCCAAATCAACAACAACATTATTATTATCACCATCATCATTATAGTTAAGTCTATATTGAAATGACCAAACCGTCTAGTTACAGTGTAAACTTTGCAGTTTGTGATTTGAAAATTGGCTGAACTGATTACTGTGGTTCATTTGATTATTATTTTGTTTTCTGATAAACATACATGTTACACACACACACACACACATCCCTACACAGCAGCACTTAGGATTTTTCCTTTGCCTTTTTTGTTCTTTGAATGTTAAGGTGATATATCTCCCAACCCTACAAGGAGTCTGTATGTTTTAAACCAACTGTTTTTATACACAGAAACCCACATGCATAAATACTAAATATGTTTATTTAATTGTTTACATTTTAAAATTTTGATGCATTTCAGAATTGATCACTAATGAGCTTCATAACTTCCAATCTGCTGATTAAGCTCAACTTATAAAAAAGTCACATGTAATGATTTTTGTTGTAAACAAAGTGTAAAACAATTTTTAAAAAAACACCACCATCACCAACATGAAAAATGCATTTTTTATGATTATGTCATAAAGGAATAGAGTGTGGGCCGGGTTCACACGGGAAAAAGGACCAGTGCAGACTATGCAGTGAGCAGATGCATGTACTGAGAGGAGGTGGTGGGGTGCAGAGGAAAGAGGATAGATGGCATTCTCCAACGATGCAGACGTGCTGGGGGAGTGCATTAATAATATAGAGATATATTTACATTTTCTGCGTCCTCCCTCACCTCGAGAGTACCGCGTTTGGATGGGTTGAGCACCAGGAAGCGTTTGAGGAGGTTCTCGCAGTCTGTGGACATGTAGAAAGGGATGCGGTACTTTCCTCGGAGCACACGTTCTCGCAGCTCCTGCAGACAGATCGACAAATAGTCCAACTTTATGTCAAAGTAACAGAAACATGTCACAGCAACATGGCAAACCTCATCTGTGTTTGAGATGCTGCATACTTAAGGATGAACCCACACACTGTCCCACCTTAAGGTTTTGTCCATCAAAGGGCAGCGAGCCGCTGACCAGCGTGTACAGGATGACCCCCAGACTCCAGACGTCCACCTCTGGCCCGTCGTACTTCTTTCCCTGGAAAAGTTCGGGCGCTGCGTACGGCGGGGAGCCGCAGAATGTGTCCAGCTTGTTGCCCACAGTGAACTCATTGCTGAAGCCGAAGTCGGCGATCTTGATGTTCATGTCTGCATCGAGGAGCAGGTTCTCAGCCTTCAGAGAGAAAGAGAGACTATATGACTATGTACAAATGCACTGCTCCTGTCAAATTAAATAATTTTATTGTCCTAAAAAACCTAAAAAAATTAAACCAATGCATCACGCATTTTAAAGTTGCAGCAATCTGAAGAAAAGGTGGGTTCCTGCTGGCTTTCTTTCATTTCCAACCAGTCTGTCCATTCCACTCTTACATCCAGACATTCTGGTCCAGACACTGCTGCTCACTGGACATCTTCTCTTATTCAGACACTGGATGTAAATACTCAGACCATCATGACACGCCAGCAAAAATCCAGCTGTTCCCAGAGTACAGTTGCACTAAAACTAGAAATGTGACATTTCCACACAGTTCGGGGACAGATTTTTTGCCCACACAGGACTTTGTGCTTTCCAATGTAGAGTTTTCTTGACATTCTGGCTCAGATGTGGCGGAAGTATTCGGTTAGCAGAGATGAACCACTGCGCCCTTACAACTTGGTGGATGTTGTAGGAAAACATACCCACATCATCTTCACGGAGTGCTCTGGCACACAGATAGCCTGAAGGAAGTTTCAGCAGCAGCTGGCAGAGGAGCGTCTGGCAGAGTTTCTGAAGGGAAACAGCCAGCTGGGGAGGTGGAACAAGGTGGGCTGCAGCACATCCAAAAGGTATGGCAGATTTTTTAAAAGGAGGCAGTTCTAGGTTCTGGGAAGCTTGGGAATAAAACCCAAGTCAGAAACCCACAGAACAAGCTGTAAAGCTAGTGCCCACATGACTACATGTGATTTGCTGTAATATGATTGACTAACTGCATGTTTGCATTAACAAGAAATAATAAAGTAGCCAAGGAGTCTTTGTTCTGGTAATTAAAAAAAAAAGGAGTGGACCTACTGAGAGGCTTTTAGTTTTACTAAGGAGTGAACATATTTAGGGTCAGCCAGTGATGATGTTGAAGCCATGAAAGACTAAAGTGCCTCTAAGTGAGACAGCAGGAATATGTTTGCTTGGTGGTTGAAATTTAACTAACACACCTCTTTTCATACATGTGATACAACAAGGTTTCCCTTTACACACACACACACACACACACACACACACATGTGCACACACATCCTGAGCATGTGCAAACAGAAGCAAATGCTCTCTCATGTCCCCCCTCATGGATCTTTCATGAAGCTCCACAGAGGAAAGAGTTTACATGTGCAGCCGCCAACAGAGCAGATATGGAAGCTTCACTTTACCGGGTGACGTTCACTGAAGATGTTTAAAATACCAGAGCATCCATATTTATACTGAGAGCAGTAAAAAAAACAAACAAAAACCAGGAAGGAGAAACGTAACGGCTGGCGATGTGCTGAAGGACACGTGAGCAGTTCAGAGAGGAATACATCCTTTGTTTACAGACACTCCCCTTACTGACATCTAATTCATGATTCTGTGGCTCAGGAGGAGGTCGAGGAGGTGCAAAGAGGAGCTTCTTTAATAAGTAAGGCTTTTAGGAATTAAGGCGTGGTGCGTTGGAGTAGTCACCAAGAAAAATGAGAGTTATGACGAAAGTGACGCAACGATGACGTCAGCGCTCTACACCGACCTTTGCTTCGATGCATGAGTCAGAGGGAACCAGTTTCAAAAGGTGGAGACATTTTATAGTTTAGACTTCTGATAAATGCTTGTTATTGATTATGAGTAAAATGTCTTATTTAGGATCTAGAATGTGAAGCTATGATTTGGGAATCTTGTGGAAAGAGCCGCAGACTGCATCAGTTCCATCATTAACCGTATAATTACTCAAGTCAGAGTTTAAAGCTTTATGCCCATGCTGGGAGCATGGGGTTAGACTGGTATCGTAATTAAATGGTCTTGTACTTGTATAGTGCTTTTCTACACTATTTGACACATTCACCCATACGATCACACAAACACACACACATTCACACACCAGTGACGCAGCACCGGCAGCAACTCGGGGTTCAGTGTCTTGCTCAAGGACACTTCGACATGTGGATGCCAGAGCTGGGATTTGAACCACTAACTTGCTGGTTAGGAAATAACCCGCTCTACTACATGCACCACAACCGCCCCACATTAGACCATAATAAGACCTTTAAATGTAAACTATGCAGACGAGCAAACAACAACAACTGGAAATGTGGCGTTAACAACTGGACAGGTTTTCAAATAAAAAACAGGTGAGTTGTGACTACATTAAAAAAAAAAAAGACGAAGATTTAAACATATTAAAATACCCAAAAAGAAACATTAAACCATAAACACATTTTAAAAATGTAAAATTTAAGTTTAATATTTTTCAACAAAAAAAGTCAATGATTAAATCGATTAAGATATTTATAGTTTTGCTATAGTGCTTTTGATGCAAATGCAGAGCAGAACTGTAGACTTCTCAACTCAACTTTATTTATAAAGCCCTTTAAAACAACTGTACTGTACATAATCAACCAAAACAATAAAATAAAGTGAATAAACAATTCTAAAAAAAAAGGAAATAAAACCTACATAAAATAAATATATAAATAATAAAACCAATTAAAAAAAACCAAGCAACACCAAGCTTTTAGCAAAAGCTACTGAACTGACTCAAAAACCAATTATGTTCAACAAACTCACCTTGAGGTCTCTGTGAACAATGTGCTTCTGGTGGCAGTACTGCACCGCAGATACAATCTGTACACGCAAAGACAAGCAGAGATCATTACAGGCTCTTTTGTTTTCAGACTGTGATAAAGGATGTGGGTAGAGGAGGAGATGCAGTTGGTGCAAGCGAGAAAGATAGTACGGAGAAAAGGTAGAGCCAAAGACAACAGAGGGGTGAGAAAACAGGTTATTGTGTGTGTACTGGTTCTATTTATCCAACCCACACACCATGCAACAACATTATCTTAATAAAACCTGAGAAAGTTTTGACAGAAATGTTAAAAACAAGATGGTCAAATCTACACGGTAGCAAAAATGCTTCTGCATGCATCCCTTCTGAGTGGTGAGAGAGACTGAATCATCTGAAACACCACAATGCACCTGAAGTTTATGCAAAGTGTGTCACAGTCAGTCACCTTTCAGAGCAGAAAGGCATGAAAAGCTTTAGGAACCAAATAATGTGTTCATATGTTAAGCTAATAATCAGTTTTTACATTGCACTGAAACTATGCAGTAAAATGCAGCAGGATTTTTAGTCTGGATGTTTCACCTGACAGGAGGTTTATCTGAAAGTTTGTTCCAGACATGCAGAAAGCAGCTTCTCCATGTCTGGTTCAGACTCTGGGAACTGATAAAAACACCAGATCCAGATGACCTGAGGGGTCTGGTAGGTCCTTATTGAGTCAGGAGGTCTCTGATGAGGTCCTGCTGTTACGATCTTTATAGACCAGCAACAGAACTATAAAGTCTGTCTTCTGATGGACAGGCAGTCTGACCTGTAACAATTATTTGTACTTTGATTTGTAACATCTACAAATGTCCAGTTTCAGACTTGTAGATGTAACATGTATTGTAGATTTAATTTTTACATGTAATTATTGTTAAACTTACAAAAAAAAAAAGAAAAATTACCAAACGGTTCCTTCCTATTCTACATTGATGAAAAACTGGAAAGGGCTTTTGTAAGTCAGAGGTAAGTGATGAGCAAAGAGGCCTGTTTGGACATTTCTCATCAGTCTGGTGTCCTTTGAGGCAAGACAGAGGACATGGTCCTGTCTGAAGCAGATTCGGGAGCAGAGGTGTATAACCAGAACACTGCAGGGGGAGAAAACTGGTACCTGTCTAAATTTAGCCCTGGCCTCCTTTTCCTTCATTCTTCCATGTGCAACCAGGTAGTCAAACACCTCACCTGCAAAACAGAGAGGAAGGTAAATCACTGAGTGGAATACAGCACACATTGTTTCTTTCATCTGCACATCCAAAGAGTCAATCAAAGCATTTCAAAACATAAATAGATATAAATAACTTTTCTATGCAGCTGGAGTGCAGAGCCATCCATATGCATGGTTTGAGGGCATTTCTGGACCATTTTGAGATGAGCTCAGTGCTGGTTCCTGAAGGCACAAAGCTGCCGCTGTGCTTCAGCAGCACACCACTGCTTTGGGCCACGCTTCCACAAGCTGCTAGCCAAAAACGTGATACAGCTGCTCATGTGCAGAGTAATCCGGCTGCACGGGAGCCCGTACTGATGCGAAAACAGAAAGTAAACAAAGGAAGCAACAAAACCCACAAATATCTTGACTCTTCAAAACCCTCCCACTCGCTCGGTGCTGACCTGCAGAGGCGGTGAGAGTGTGTGTTCCTGCACTTCAGAGCTCCAGAAATGCAACATTTCATCTGCGTGCTCTGACTCACGCTCTGCGTGTCCGAGTTAAAGGTCACATTGTACTCAGGGATGAGATCAGAGGACAAAACTCAAAGGTTAGCCAAAAAACTGATGACACCAACGTAAGCATTAAAAAGAAAAATATAGATAACTTCTGCAATGGAGCGATTAAAGATAATGTGAAAACATGTTTACTAAACAGAAAAACAGGATACTTTCTAAGTCACACACTAGCCTCATCCTGCTCTGTATTCAGCACCGGCAGCTTGTGTAACACATTTCAACCAAGCATCAGCCCTTTTTACACCTACAAGGTTAAATCCATTTTTCTTTCTGAATACGGACATCTAATGCTGCAGGAGCCTTGTTTCACCATCTCTTCTTAAAGTTTATGAAAAATCTTGATTGTGATGCCAGGTTTCTGGAGTTCAGAAACAAAAACATGTGATCTGCTCAAAATGATCCCAATTCTTCTCCAAAAGCACAAAAAACATGTAACCCAGCATGACAGGCCCATGTCAACTTCTAACTCAAGGTTGAGGTCAAGCCTTTTCATAGAGTTCAGTTTGTGCAGCTAAAACTGAAGAGAACTTCCTGCTCAGTTTCCTCTTTCCATCAAACATTCCCCACAAAACAGCACGAGTGAGTCGAGCCGAGTTTGGACCCGTGTCACTTGTTTTGCTAAACCCAGCATGTTGACAGGTGATTAAAACCAGTATACCATGCTGTGTTTTATTAGAGTGGCTTCTGCTGATGGTTGTCAGTGGATATGTGCAGCTTACACACAGGAGGGTTTTGGTTGCAGAATAGCTGCAGCCCAACAACCCAGCAGGAAGCTGCTTTTTGACAATGCAGGGTCTTTCATTTTAAACCAACACAGGCTTTTATATTAAGTTTCAGTCACTTTTCATTAAAACTTTACTACCAAAATGTGTTTAAAGTTGCTGTACTTGTGCCTGGATTGCTAAAATTCTCTATTTTAAATACAAATGTGTGATTTCCCTTTTTAAAATTACAAACCACTGTTTCTGTTTTTATCTGCCATACAGGCTACGATTACATGGAGTTTTTTTTAATTCAGAATTAATTATTTGGAACTCATTCTCCTTCGTGTTTACATGGAAATAGTTATTCTGAATAGAGGTTTACATTTGCTTTTTTCTAATTCCGCTTTCGATCTTGGGATTGGGAAGAGCTTTGATTGGACAACATGCGACCCGGATGCACTTCTGACTTCCTGCTTCTTTTCAGCTACAACATTAAAGCTCTCATAATAAGAATTATGTCTGCTTTGATTTTGATTACATTTTTGAAGCACCAGCAAACAGCTTCACTTTTATCAGTAGCTGAGGAGACGAATGGAGACCAGGCAGAATATGTGCATGGGACGAGGGAACGAGCATGCTTAAAATGACAACACACACAGCAGGGTAAATGTTTACATGATAGATTAATTCATATATTTGGATTTAAAATGGGAATAAACCAGCTAGTTACATTGGCATTGTTATTGTGGTCATTTATCGCTTTAAAAACAGATTTAACTCTCATTCCGATTCAAAGAAGGCTTAAAACTCATGTAAACATGGTCGATGACACTACAGGTGTAAAAACAGTTGTACCAAGGAAGGCAGCAGTGGCTTTAGCATGCAAACTGTTTGCCATTGTATTAAATAGAACCTGGTCTGAGGTGGTGCAGATTTTTTTAAATAAAATAAAGATTTCACAAATAAGAAGCTGTGTATTATTAAACACATGCTGTCCAGATTATTTCAGTCTAGATTAAAAAATTGAGTCTAGTTGTTTCAGCAGGACCTGGTCTAATGTAATGTGATGAGTCAAAAAAGTCCCATAAAATAATCTTTGTCGTCATTTTCATTAACAGAATAAAGATTTGAAATAGCTGATGCTGTGTGTTAATGAAGCTACATACTCCACAGAATAATTCAGTCCAGTTTTGAACATTTAGGACTTTAGTTTTTCAGCAGCAATGTCTGTAAAACAACATTTTCAGCAGACGAAGCACAAACCAGGTTTTCCAAATGGAAACAAATCAGTGTATTATTTCCATTTCCAGTCATCTGATCAGACAACTGTTTGAAACTCTCCATCTCGCAGCATTTAAGCTAACAAGTTTAAGCTTGTAAAGTTTTAGGGAGCAAACCAGCATGCGACTGATTTAAAACACAGTTAAAATCTTGTAGCTCTGCTGGTACAACCAGTCTTTCAGCAGGATTTCATGCTACACCTGTTTATGTGCTGCACTTCACAAGCTGCAAATTTCTGCAGGAAACACCAACAAAGTTAAAGCCTTGAATTAACCCATTTTTTATGTAAACCAGCGTGTTCACATCCATCAGACGGTTCCTAAATCATGTCATTCCTGTATTATCAGGGAGAAAAACTTATTTGTCCTCAGAAGATGCAGAAACCTAACAGTTATTTTTGTCTAGATCCTTCTGAAGCCAGTCAGCAAAGTAAGTCTACACAGTTTTAATCTGAATACGTCAAGTTTAATGACTAAATAAATTTCTGTATTAAAAACAATGTGCCAAATTCATGAAGATATCAGTGAAATTCTTCTGTATGTTCAGAGGGGATGAGTCAGATTAATGCAGGAGTTATGTAATAAAACTATTGTTAAACTCAGCATGGGAAAATATTCGTTCAGTTTTCCTCGCAGGTACAAGTAGAGCCAGCAGACTACGCTCCCAAGAAGTATAAATTATTAACATGCGCATTTATCACATTCGATGCTCGTAAATTATACTTGGGACCTTGGGGGCAGCATGTTGTGCTCAGATTTGTGTTTGGTCTTCTGTGCAGCATCCCTTACTCCAGCTATTTTCACATCATTTTGTTTTTCTGTTTTATTTTCAATCCGTCTTTGAACAAGAGAAAACTGAAGCAGATGTGGGTTTGGTGCCGGTTCAGCCCGGTTTCAGGCTTTAGATGTAGTCACAAACATGTTTTATCTCACCTCCACTAGCGTACTCCATCACCAGGTACAGTGTCCTCTCCGTCTCAATTACCTCAAAGAGTTTTACTGCAGGAACGACAAGAAAACAAGATCATTTAATTATGTTGAAAATGAGGGGATTTCTGGTTAGAGGTTAATTCATGGACATGAACAGCAAAAGCAGCCTCCAAACAGGAGTTTTAAAATAAAAGTAAAAAAAGGCACGTGGATCTATGCGTGTCGTGACCATGTAAGCACAGCAGTACAGTCCAAAAGGTGCTTTTCTCTTTTTTTCCCTCAAACTGAAGCAGCTTGGTGATATAAAAGACTGATGAGCAGCTGAGAGCTATTCTGCTAAATATAGAAAAGGTGGGATGGAAGACAAAGATAGAGGGAGGGGAAAGAGATAAATGGAGTGAATGTACTGGTGAGCGCCTACTATAAGCCTGGTTATTCTAATCACATTCCTGTAGAGGGAAAATCATGGAGCGAGGGGAAAGGAAATAAAAAATTCATTAGCAGGGAATCCCAGGCCCCAAACCTCATGCAGCAAGCTGGTCTGATGTGGGTTTTATGGAACATGTGTGCATCCATTAGCAGGGTAGGGAGGGAAAAAGTTTTAGCTGCATGTTAAATGCTAAAAAAAGAACCATTAGTTTTAACCATAAATCATATTTAAGATAAAAAAAAATCCTATTTTAATAAAGTATATTATTCAATAATTTCACAATTCAAAATAGAACTAATAGATACAATTAATATTAAAATAACATTTCATAGTAATTTTTTTAAATTAGACCTTTTATATATTTGAATAAATTTGAACAAATTTTACATTTTAGGGAAAATTCAAATAAAAGATATTAAAAATGTATCATTTATTATTTAAAACAATTTTTCAAGTTTTTAAATAAATATTTAATCATAAAAAAGGTATTTAAGTAAGTATTCTTACAATAAAAGTGAAAAACATGCATTGCATGATTAAATATCACTTTTCTGATTGCAGGTTGTAGAAACAACTGTTTCTTTTTCCTGACTTTCCTACATTGTTTGGATTACATCATGGAAAACAGTAAAATCCTCATTAAAAAGCAATAATACATATTCCATCTCAGGGATATCTTTATTTTGTCTCTTCTACTAAAGTATCCGTGTCACAACGTTATGCTGGTGCAGTGGTTTGGCGTTTGCTCTTATTTCCTCCTGCAGAAAGCAGTGAAAATAGATGTTCGCTACAGTTTGAGGCAGCATGCCTTAGTGAGTTCATAAGGTTTAGGAAAGATAAAGGGTGTTGTCCGTTGCTTGGGGAATCTCTGGTCCATCCAGTCTGCACATCATGTCCTTCACAAACATACAAACTCCTCACACTAAATGCGTGAGGAGTTTGTTGTTTGTGTGTGAATAGATGTGCTAAAAAAAAAACCAGATGAGTGCATACGGGTGAATGTCACTTTCAGTGCAAAGTTCTTGGAGTGGTCAATGAAGCCATCTATCATATGGATTACCCCACACACACACACACATACACACACACACGCACACACAGCAGTTAAAACCTATGACAGTTTACTCCTATTTTACATGCACTCAAATATCCACTTACCTATGTTGGGATGGTTCAAGATCTTCATTATTCTGACTTCTCTGAAGAGCTGAAAAACAACAAATCTGGCATCAGCAGATTTTAGGTAACTAATATTCTGCTCACATCAGACATCAGTACGGCACATGTTTTATAATACAAGATGTAAATCAAGCAATTAAGACCCCTGCATAACCTCCTCCTCCGTGATGATCAAGGCAGAAGCTTTGTTTCTTCACTATTTGAATATTGTCAGGAAAAAAGCTTGAACTCAGGGATGGGGGATTTATGTTATGCAAAATGAATGGAAGGAAAACTCTATTCTTATTTAAACAGATTTAGCAGTAAGGTTACCACATCAGTAGCATTTCCTTACATACGGTCATAAATGAATATATTAAATCAGTTCCTTTTCATCAGTAATTGCACCCATTTCAATGCCACATCACTTTCTACAGTTTCCAACAACCTAACATGCTCCCTCCACAAGATCTAGTAACAGGATGTCACACCGGCCATTAGCCGCCATGACCTGCTGATATGCTATTGACTCGTTTTACCCACAAACATCGCTGTCTGGGTTAGAGAGGCCACAGAAGAAGACAACAGAGAATCAGTGGGAGTAAGTGGTCCAATATTCTGAGCCTAAACATGTCCAGATCAAGGACATGTGCAGAGATTACAGTTCCCTCACATCTGAAGCAACCACAATCTGCAACTTCTCTGGTAGACATTACAGAAAGCCAAAACATCCAAATTCACCAACAGACCATCATCCTGATGGACCATGACATCACCACCTGGTTAAACAAATATTGACTCCTCCCTGTGGGAAAATCTGGTACATATGAGTTTGTTTACACATCACTTGGACAGTGATCATCCCTCATGCACCTTAATTTTTTAACATTACCAGTAACTGTTCTTATATATAATGTACTTTTAACAGCAGTAAAATACCAGTCAAATGTGCATGATACACATGATCGAGAAAAGTATTAATCATGAAGTAGTGTTAGAAATCACAGGTGCTGTTTAAATACGTTTACTGCTGCTATGTGTTTGAGCAGTAAATTGTATCTTTGATCCACATACAATCAGTTGATACAGGGTTATATTTTTCTCTTTTTATAGTTATAGCTGTCTCTTTAATCATAAAGAGATTTCTGTCCCCGATATTCATATGTAATGTACAAAAGTACATGTACAAATGTACAAAAGTGTTGCCATGACAGTTTTGAAATACTTTTATATCAGCTTGTCTGAAATACTTTGATATTTGGAGAACTTTACATGACCAGTGTTTTATTGGCATATTTAGGTTTTGTACAGTTCTTGTGGTAATAAAAAAAAGACAGCTTTACGTGAACACAACACTTCTGATTCTCCACATTTTCCTTATACATGGATCATTTCAATCATTCCAGACATTTATATTGGTACCTGATTGATTTAATAAAATACCAGAATAAAAATATCAGATGTTGCACAGCTATGCTGATCATAAATAAAATAGAGAATCCCACAGGTCACATCTTATAGTCTACATGGATGCACCAAAGCATAAACTGTTTAAAATATATCCATTAATATGATATCTAGGATCAATATTAGGGTTGCGCATCATTTTTAAAAGCAGGTTTCAGTGACCCCTCGTAAAAAATACAAATAAAACACTATGAAAGCCAAACATAATCGGATTTCCATTTCACACCAGTGTTGTTGAGAAGCACAAAGCACTGAGAGTGACCACACCACCACATGTAACAGCCAAAACTGCAACAGCGTTGTGCTGAACAGCACAGAGCTATTCATTATTGATCAGCGGGTAACTACACCATGCTGCCTTACCTTCCATTAAAAACTATATATAAAAGCCATCAATTTTTCATGAGGCCTTAGTAGTCGGTGCACTAGTCAAGCTTTCTGATGAACAAATCATAGCACAGAGCAGCTAGAAAACACACACACATGCAGAAATGCCTTCAGCCACATAAGAAAATGTGTTTACACCGCCTTCACATTATCAGAGCTGAAAAGAATATACAAGAACGACTTAAAAATAAGCTTAATTATTTATATGTTTCACATATTGATTACTGAAACCTTTTTCACATAGACTGGCAAGATGTTCCAGCAGCAGCCAGATGTGGTTTGATTTGGAACAAATCATTTTAGCTTGAAACATTTGTTTACAAGATTTATAGTGTCATCATTCCAGTTTCCAGTTGATGAATAAATTTCAGTAAATATCTGGCCAAGATCTTCAACACTCGTTTATTTTTTATTAATCAAAGTCTAAAAGCACAAAGTTAAATATTTCTCTGACAAGTTGTTTTTTTCTTGTATATAAAAAATTTGCAATTGATTTAAAAAATTAATAAAAAAAAAATCTAATTATGGCCGTACAGCGAGCAGAGTGCGAGTAACATAACCCCAGTGATGGATTCAAACTTCCAGTGGACACCTTCTGGCCTGAACCCTGCACTGCTGGTGTCTCCCTTAGAGGAAAACACATGGTGACAAACGGCGGGTGTTGTTTTCAGCTTCAGCTAAGCTCTGCTTGCCAGGCTGTCGAAACACAAGGATCCACACGTCTCTGCTGGTCGCGTTTCATAATGACCCCTCTGAACTGTGAATCAGATCCGTGCACGCTGCAGATGTTTCCAATCAATCGAAAGTTTAAAGAAACTCAAGGAACTGCATGTGTTGTTTCACGTATCAGTGAGCCAATGAAAGATTATCAGGGAAGTCCAGCTTGAGTAAAAATCCATGGGACTAAAGTTTTAAGAGGCTTTTGATGCTGCCCTGCAACGTTACAAGCATTTGGGGGAAAAAGCATTTACAGCTGTGTTACACAGTGATACAACAGGAAAAGTTAAAAGTTGAGGGACTTTTTGGTCATGCTCTGGCTTCTGAGCTGCAGCATAGCAACATAGGATGTTTCCATCCAGCAGATTTTTCAGGCTTTCCTTGTTTAACACACTGGAATCAGTCAGGTGTGTTCAAACAGGGATGCAAGGAAAACCTTTTGAATTTGGACCCTCATAGGACTGAATAGAGTACCCCTGACTAAACTGATTAATCTGGTAAATAATGGTAAGTTTTTCTGTCCCAAAAATAGTTACATTTAAAAAACAAAATTAGTGAAACAGTAAGCTCTGTTTTCTTTTCTCCCTATAATACGTTAATCACATCTATACAGACAATTTATTTAATTACAAGGAAAAAATATTTTCTGAGCTTGATAAGAAATGAAACCAGCATCTTTCAGTCTGTAGTGACAGCAGGATTTACTCTGATCGAGCACTTCATTTCCAGTCTGGGGACCACTAAACGGTTAACAAGGAACTGGTTGGGAGGGTTGAAACTTCGCTGACTAACTGAACCAGGATGAGTCAGGCTGCAAGCAGAGGGGAGGAAGAGGAGGGGAGGAGGAAGAGAGCTGCTCTGGAGTGAGATTGAGGTCTCACGGTCATTACACTTTCTGCCATCGTTATAATTAAATGCTCTCAGAGTACAGCGGCGGTGGAAACCTCTCCACCGCTGCTCAGAGACAAACTCCTTTCTCTCATCATGGCTTCATGGGAAGCAGCCACTAAGCAAACCTGGTAGTCTGTCACTAATCCACAAGTAGGCCCATTTTGATCTGATCAAAAGGTTTTGACACCATCTTGTACCGTGGCGTGTTTGAGCCCACCCAAATGTTTGATGGGTACATACGGAGGTATAATTCAGTAACACAGTCAGGGGGAGGGTGAATTCATCACATTATACATATAAACAGGTCAAGGGCGCAAACCTGATGCTGATCCAGTCACACCACAGCAATGATGGACAGCTGTTCTGGTTACGCAATCCATCTTGTGATTGATATGCGGCACCTTTAGGCCAAATTACACATCGCTTCACATGGATGGAAAACAGTGGATGCAACAACGTAAAATCTTTGTGGTAAAAAAACTGCCTGAAGCACAAGTGATTCAAGACTTGTAAACAAAATCCTGCGGACTAACCATGAAGTCATTTCCTGCTATTTTGTTTGTTTTTTTAAATTAACTTCCCTCCCAGCAGGTTGGTGCTTGGTGATGAGTCACAAATAATCAGATCACATCCTCTCAGAGTTCAGCTGAGGAAGACGAGCGTCTGTGTGTTTGTCTGAGTGACCTGGCTTTTCATTTCAGCGGAGACTTAACCTCCTGAAGATTATTTTCCATCCAGTCTGACCGGACAAACAAGTTAAATAAATCCATCTCAAATAAACAACTTCTTCGTTGTAAAATTTTGGGCAAACTCAGAAAAACCTCAGATTTTCAGAAACAATCACATTTCAACACCTGGTGCTGGAGTTGTCTTGAGCCTGAGCCACTTCTCAAGGCTACAGATGCTGACAGGAGTCAGCGCCTCCGTAAAGTTTTGTCTATGTGATGTGGGAAGACACACTTGGTTGAGAGAAAACAGACATTTTCCTTCTCACGTTATAATATCTGTTTTTTTAAATGGTTATTATTAATAATGAGTTACTTAAAAATAAAATGACTTGTAATTAAAATGATAACAGGGACATTATGGACCAGAACACACACCCTAAGGAATCAGACTTAGAAAGAAAGAGCTTTCCGCTTTGTTCCAGTATTCAACGTGTTAATACCTTCTTTAAAAATTAAATCTATCAGCTCTGTGCATCTTTTAATTCTATTAATTCATTTGTGACATTTTAGCTTCAGGTGCACAACATTTTAATGTCTATTTCTGTGATTTAATTCACTCGTTCACCACAATTCATTTAAATACAAACTATGTGATCAATCTGGATTAATTAAAAATGGACCCAATTACATCGAGTTACAATGTTAGAAAAATCATTACATAAAAATAATCACCCAAAATAAGAGGTTAAAGATTTAAACTATGATTAAAGGAGTTAAATAATAAACATTTTTATATTCTGTCTGATTTTTAAGTACTAGCTTTTAAATAAAATGGTCAAAATCCAATATAAAAAAAAAAACCAAATTAAATCAAATCATCTTTTTAAAAGCCAACGCAACGTCCAACATGTACCAGACTTGCAGCAAGACAAAGTTTTTAAGTGAAAAAAGCAAGGTTGATCTGCTTAATACTTAGAGAGGCTTTACTCTTGTTTACCCTGCTAAGAGGGGCTCATGCTCCTTCATATTAGTAGATACTGGAGCTTTAGACATTACTGGGTCAGCTCACCAACTTTAGCTGAGGAAGATTTAGTTTTGTTCTTTTAGCATCAAATCATTTGTAGCCACAACTATGACGTTTCCAAAGTTACATAATATTCACAAAACATGTGTATAAAGATCCAAACGTTTTCATCCTTTAATATTCAGCTCAGTTAGCTCTCCCAGACACCATAAATAATGTTTTAGCATTAACAAGAAGCAATTAATGGTAAAATAAATAAATACAAGGGGTCTGATCACAGACTAAGCTTTAGGTCACTTCTGTTTACATTTAATCAAGACTTCCTGGAGTCAAGCTCCCTGCCTGATCTTTGACCACGATGACAAGAGCTTTGCAGATGCCAGCGACAGATGCGGACGTCAATTCGGCTCAGCTAACGGCTGAAAATAAACATTTAGGCTTTAGAGACTGTACCCCCCCATGCCCACACACACACACACACACACACACACAGCCTCAGACCCATTCACTTACATAAGAATTCAGGACACAGCAGTGTGATTCAAAAGGTAGGCAACGCCGTTCAGTCAGCTGCTGCAGAGCATTAGGCGGGTACTTTTCAATTTACTTTATTGTATCGTCACAAATTCTACATCTTCATCGTCTTCAATGATTGGCCTCTTTTCCAAACAACTTTCAGCCTATAGTGGCAATAAGGCAGGCTACGGAAGTTTTTAAACACAAATGTGTAAATTACACAAGTTAGTGGAAATGTTCCATATTAGAGAGAAGTTGACATAAATGTGCATCATTTGGTTCTTTATGTCTGCAACCGTTACGCTCAGCAATGATTTGTGACCAATTATAGTGTGTTCCTTAAGAATAAGATGAAAGGGATTGATAATGCTATTGGGCATAAATGAAAACATTTTCCCCATAATGGTTTAAGTTAGATTTAAAGGCCTTGTTTCCAGCCAGGACCCAGAGGAAGCCTGCTATCCCAGACCACTAAACATGAGTGACACTCGTAGGTATGAATCCCTGCAGGATTAGAACCCGGCTTTATGAGTTCCTCATCCAATCCTGTCAGGATTTCCTATAACTCAACCAGAACAGGAACAAACATATTTTCCTATAAAGGGAAAAGTGACAGGTGGGGTGTCATTTATGAAACGCCACTATAAAGCAGTTCAATGTGGTCTATTTTTTCCCCAAGCATGCTCCACTTCCAGAAATAGACATTAAAAGAAGTGCAAAATCTCACATGGAACAGCAGAAAAATGAACAAAAAAACCTGACAAAACTGTTAAAAAGAGTTTTATTCTACTTGACTGTGATAAGACAGGAGCAGAAAAACAACAAGGTTGTGACAATGAAAACCCAGTGCTTTGTGTTTCTGTGGACGGTGCCGTCATGACTCAGTGTTTTTCTGTCGACCTAGAGTCACAACCAGCGCCAGAGAGCCCGGGCCTCCAGATACAAAAGCCACAATCAATGGTGCTTTGGAAAAACTGATGGAAAACCACTAACCCACCGCTAAGAGGGACGAGAGAGAGTGTGGATCGCCAGCGATGACAGCGGCTGCCGCTCCCCACCTCGGCCCCTCTCATCCTTTTGACTAACTAAAAAAAACCCTCCAGATCTACAGGAGCGGTCGATACTGCTCCGAATTCTCCGAAACCACTTCCAAACCCGGGAGGCAGATAAAAACGCACAGCAGCACACATCAAACAACTTTGCTCACATCTCCCTTGCTAATGAGTGTACACTCAAAAAGGAGAGAGAAACTGCGTTAAGGGCAGCTCATTTTCAACTCGCTGCTAAGTGAAACTGTTATTCACTGATCAGCAAAAGGAGCATTCACCCGGGCAGAGTAATTTGCATTTTAAAAGCAGACCCACTTCCTGAGATGGTTGGTTTAACAAGGAAAACAAAACTGTCACTCCCAGATGTATGACCAAAAGGCAGCATGAAGAGAAACCAGAAACTGAAACAGCATTTTGTTCCTCCATCAAAACAATCCAGCTAAAGAGAACAGTAAATAATATAATCTTTTTTTTTAAAGATACAGAATGACAATAAATCTTTTATTAAAAAGACAAATTGAGCTGAATCATCCCCACGGCAAAAAGCAAAAGATAATCCAAATTCCCTTCTCTTTTATTCAATATTCAAACTGTTGCACTTTCTGGATCAGTAAATTAATTCTACCACAGCAGAGATGAAAAACTGGGAGGTAAATTACCTTCTGAAGACTGTTTGGGTTCAGCTGCGTCTTGTCTATTATTTTAATTGCCACCTGTGGAAAGAAAATGATAAAATAAATCAAAACTGAGCCAAATGGGATGATAGAGCAGAGAATTATGAACAAAAAACAGGATTGTGGAAGAAACCAAAGGTGACTTTGACAAAGCACAACTGAAAGTATTTCAGGCTCCATTTATGAACTGATCAAATCAAACCCTTTGCAGCTACTGGTCCAGCAAACACATTTCAGAGGCTTGAATCAGTCAGCAACATGGAGCCAGCAGGGACAGACCTGGTTTATGATGTAACACGGCACAGTTCTCCTCATTTTTAAAGGTTGTAAACTGTACAAACACAATTAAGCTTACAAGAACATTGTCTCGTAAAATGGTCTAAAACTGGCAGAGCTTCGCTTTAAATCAGGAACCGTCTAATCAAAGAGCAGGTAAACAAGATTACACAGCTGACTAAACTTTCAATGTCAGCATTTGGCCCTTGACAGTTTCAAAGACTCGGTCTTGTGTACAACTCCGGTTAATGAGGTTCACGACCTCTGTTGTAAGCCTGGAAACTAGGAGCCAAAGAATATCATGAACTCCCCACTTGGATCAGCTCATTAGCTGTTTGAAGGAGCTGTGAACGCTGATGCATGTGTTTTAAAGAAGACTTTTAGTGCTTCTTATGTAATGAGCTCAGGTTTCCCCACAGGCGCTTTAACTTATTAAAGCAGACAGAGCCCATGTCCGAGCGACGCTGGTTGTGTCTGTAAACGCGCTTTGTTGCCCTCCATGTCGTCCATTTATTATCCCATAAAACTGTCCATACTATTTTATGTCATTTCTGGTTTTCTTTGTCTTTTACTTTAAAACTGCATGCAGAAGTTTTGTAAATAACCTTAGGACAGGACATATTCAGGACAGACTCTGCTGTCAGATTAAAATGATGTAAAATTAATGCATCAATGGACATAACAGCAAAAAACAACAGAAACAAGCATTTTTCTCATATGCATATCATTCTCTAATGTCTTCCAGGTTAAGAAAGTATTGGCATTAAAAAACAACAAAAACATTTTTTTGGCAATTTACAGTCATTTAGCCATTTACATACCATGGACACAACACAAACTTCACCTCAGTTTGTTTTTGTTGCCAAAATCATCATCTTGGGTGTATTTCAGCCACAAAGCACCATTATCTGTTGATCTTTGGCTTAAACTGACCGGACATCACTGTCAATTTAAGTTTTCCAATTAGTGGAAAGTTTGACAGGTTAAAGTAGAGATCTCCAATATTTATTTTAAATTCTGAAAATGTGATAAATAATGGTCCTGTGGGTTTACCATATAGAGCAGGGATCCTCAATCCTGGTCCATTAAGACCAGTGGCATTCAGGTTTTAGAATTTTCCCAGCTACAACACAGAGTCTGAATAAACACCATATTTTTGACTGGATTGTAATTCTCCTGAACTTACAAAAATCCCCTAAAGGGTAAGCTATCCATCCCGATTTACCCCACAGTCACACACTACCGTTCATCTTTAGAGAGAGAGAAGAAACCAGAAGCAAAAAGCTTTCTCACCTCTCTGCCGGTGGGGATGTGCCGGGCCAGTTTAACTTTGGCAAAGTTGCCTTTGCCGATAGTTTTGAGTAGCCGATAGTTGCCAACGTGCGGCTGCTGCGGTTCATCGGAGCTGCGAGATCGTAAGCCAGTCCGGCTCGAGCGAGTGCTGAGCTCCGTCCGCCCGTTGGTGTGAGACATGTGCTGTGGAGAGGACATGTTGTTAGACAGGTGCTGCTGGTAGAACATCTGCACACATCAGCTGTGACTCATATTGACCCACTCCACACACCAAAGATATTTATAGACTTGCATCCAGCTTTTCTACCAGCCATCTTTCCAGCCATAACTAAATGATAGTTTTAAAGAATCAAATTAAAGACAGACAAACAAGTATCCCCCCCCCCCAAATCCCAAACACCCACACATACACACCTTTTTCCTCCTAAAATCAACAGTGAGATTGATGCTTCTTTGCAGTGTGTGTGTGTGCAGCGATATGCAGAAAAGCATAGATCCATTTCAGATATGTGGTCTTCCTTCTTTTATTATTGCGCTAAGGTGGACTTCATGTTTGCAGCAGTGTTGTGCCGACTGCTTGTTCGCAACATCACTAAAAGTTATGGATTTTGATCACTTTTTCAGAGAAGCTCACAAATGTAATAAGCAATAGGTGATCAGATTGCAGGTGATGCAGATCACCTGGATTGTGGTGTTTTTTTTTTAAAGTATTCTTTAATATTGGAATAATTTTAACTAAAAAATAGTGCGGTCATTGTGGAAGAGGAAGGAAGGGGGGGGGGGGGGGGGTGGGGGGGGGGGGGGGGGGAGGGGGGGGGGGGGGGGGGGGGG
>JBAMHV010000021.1:21890928-21911268 GCA_037177535.1 Pseudomugil gertrudae
AAACCCAGGAGACGTAGAGTGCAGGTGAGGCAAATCACCTGGGGTTTGGTGTTTTTTTTTTTAAAGTGTTCTTTAAGAGTGGAACAAGTTTAAATAAAAAAGAAGAAAATCATTGTACCCCCCCCCCCCCCCCCCAGTCTGAGTGCTTCTAGTTTTCACTATTTCAGTATTATGTATCCTAAGCAGCAACTATTCTGCTGGAGGACATGTCAAAGCCAGCTAGACGTTTTTCTGGGTTTCCAAATTCTCTTTAAAATGAATCTTTAAATCCTTTTTTAAAATAATGTATTTTTCAAAACAATGCTTCCCAAATCTACCCTGTAGCCTTTAACATTTTCTCTGAGAGACATCCAGTTATGTAGGATTTATTTATTCTTTACAGATCAGAAGGGATTTAATTTTTTTGTTTATATTTTTAGTTTCTGTTCTATTTTGTTATGATATCATTAAATAAACAGAGATTTCAGAAAGGACTGTTCATGTAGATAATCGAGATTATTTCTCCAACAATAGTCATATCGAGAAAGTTTACCATAATGACATCTCTAGCTGCAACACCAAAAATCTGACCAGGTTTTGTCCCACCACTAGTCCTTAAATCCAGTCCAAGTACATCATTTTACTTCAAGTAAAACACCTTAAATTGTGCTAAATGTGACAAACAAGCTCCCCAAAATGTCAACTTCTGCTTCAAAAGTGTCCCCTAAAATTAAATGGAAGATCAATAAAATCAGTCTGAAGGAAAACATGCGACCGCATTACTTCTGGTGACAGAGTCTAAACAAACTCCCATTAGCATTTTCAGATGGAAAATATCTAAACTGGTTATCTTTTCCATCAGTAACAGTGAGCACAAACTCTCCAGGACACTTCAGGAATGCCTCACTCTTTGCATCTTGCAACCAAAAGTTTGACTATTGTGACGTCAAGAGGACAGAATAGCCGATGGAGACATTGATTTTTTGGGGTGCTGTGCTCAAAAAGCACCCATGTGTTCCAACAACAGGAAAAAAAACTCCCCCGATAGATACTTTATGTGACCTCAGTATCGATTGGCCAACTGATGCCTCATTAACAGCACCGGTGATCTCCAGCCTGCCTGGCTGTACCCATCTCATCATAACCCCCCCCCCAGTGACCCCATTCTCCCTGCTGACAAGGACAGACATGGTCATACAACAGGGAGGTGAAAACAGAGGTGGAAACTTCTGCACAAACTCATCATTTTACAGAAAATATTCAGAAATTGGAAGAGCTCAAAGCGGTGCATAGTCCAATGAGATACTAACAGAATATGACCCAAATACCACTGCTGGATAAGATCATTGCAAAATTACTAAAAAAAAAAACTTAGTCAGATGCTCCGAAGCATGATAAACCCCAAAAAGCTCACTTAAAGTCTCTATTAAGCAGAACAGCCTTTTTAAGTCATTACTATAGGAATATTTTAGGTGTCCCACAGTGAAAGCAGGGGAGATAAAAATATCACCAACTAGGATAAGGTCACTGTTGAATACAGCATGCTGAAAAAAAAAAAAGAGAGGCCACTGGGAACATTAGGATTTAGCTCTGTTTGCATCCACAATAAGATGCAATACAGCACATCTTTTAAAAGCCAAACCAGAAAAAAGGAGACTATTATAATTTTCCAAAAAGACGATTTCCAGATAAATGCCAGTTTCCTTTTCATTGTTACTCACAAAGCTGCGGTGTCTCCTGGCTCCTTGTGAGCCCGTCATGTTTCAGCAGGAGGAAGCTCTGCCCTGCTGATGATGCCCATAGAGATTCCCACCACACCAGATTTTCCCCAACTCACAGCAGGACAACCACAGAGAGGGAGATAAGAGAGCACTGATCCTGGACAAGTCTGCTGCAAGCAGACAAGCCCAACCAGGAAAAGGGGCGGTTTCTTTTCAGAATAAAACAGGTTTTACTTAGTTTGCGCCCACAGTGAAGGAACACAGAGTCCTACATTTATCTAATCTAGTCATTTGCAACATATGTGGACATATATGTGTAATTATTTGCATTTTGTTTTATCAGATGTGCAGCTATTATCAGAAAAACAACAGGGAACAAGCACATTTGTCTGTCAAAAGCAAATATAGACAATTAGTCTGATGCTCAGTCTGGCTTGTACAAACTACAGATGTAACGAAGCCACAGACCAGTTTTGTTTCTATTAATGTCTTTATAATAAACAAAAATAACAGCAGTTATTGTATAAACTTTCAGTGTTGCATTTGCCATTTCTAGGGTTTTCAACCAGAATTAGTCCAAATTCCCTCACAAGTCAATTTAATTCCACCACATCTTATCGCCCTCTTCGATCTGTTTAAGCAGTAAATGTTCAGAAAAACAACAGGGTAGTCCAGTTCTCTACTGCTACTGTGAAGAGTCATGAGACTGATTAAATTCCATGTAGGTGTTTTATGTTTGTGCAGACACACAGATATGGGGACTAAAGGAATGCGTGGCACAATGTAAAGTACAAAATTAGGTTGATTCAGAAGGTATGCACAACAAAAACAAAGTTTATTAAGTTTAAGGAGGTGAATTTACAAACTCGTTCTAGTTTTCTGTGGTAATAAGTGTTTAAATTATCAGTGAATGCAACAAAACGGTATCATATTCTGTTTATTTTCCTTTAATCTTCAGTTAACATATGCGTTATAAAGTCAAAGAAACCTTAAGTGTCTACATGTAGTTTTAAAAGGTCTTGCAAATTTTCTAAAAATCTGTGCAACGATACTCTATATTTAAACAAGAAAATTTGGTTTAGTTCTCTTAAATTTCCAGGAGAAAAAAAAGCAAAAAATTCACATCTGAAGTGAAAAAAATGTCTATAATTATGAGTTTAATTTGTGTTCTTAGTGTTGATATTTCAGGATTTTCAGCGTTCCCCGAGGACCTCTACATCCTCCCCCACTAAAAAGTCATAATTTATTTTGATCCGTTTATACAGTAAAGCCACAACAGGTTTCAGGTTGACTTTTCTCTAAAAACGGATTTATACTGTACTATAGCGGTCTGATCTTATTTATCTGAACAAGCTGAATCCAACATCACTTCAGACCTTTATCACAGCTTTAGATGGATCCTATTTTACTTTTAATAACACTGTTATCTGAGATCTTAACTTAAAAAGTATTTAAAATAAAGTTACCCAAGGAAGTGGTCTTCAACAGAATATTTAGAATATTTTCCAAACTTTCTTGTCCACAGGGTTTTTTTTTAAAATCACTGCATTTAGGTAACAATAAAAAAAATCTCAAGATGTTTGGAAACGCAAAAGTAACTTCACAGCCAAATGTTGCTGTCAGATGAGTTTAAATTGTTTCGTCATCATCAGACTTGTAATGTTCACAGTGTGTAAGGTGTGTTATGAGTAACAGCTACACACTTCATGAATACATAGTTTATCAGACCTGATGTTAAGTTGAATAAGATTTATATTCTCCTACATTGCTACAGTACTAGTAAGGAAAATGTATATCCACTTCATCTATGTATATTATGAGTGAATTGGGATTTTAGTCGATTGCAGAAAGAAAATAATTGTAAAATCCAGACCGGAAGCTCAAACGCTGCCAACTTAAGGAGCTTGACCACCTACTTTTAAAACAGGAGTCAGTTTGTCACCGGGGGGCGGGCCTTAAAAAGCTCATATTAGGAAACTGAGTGGACGAGACGTTTGATTGACAGCTGGGAGAGCCAATCAGTGGACAGGGCAGAAACTACTGTTGCCTGCCAGAACCAGCAGGCAAAGTACTGTAGTTTTGTTCGTGGCTGGGCCTAAATATCCCGAGTGCATCCTAATTACCAACTGTCAGAACAAAGCCAATTATTTACCAGCAGTAAATATGTAAAGTCCGGTGTCAATAAATGACATAACAGAATCGATTAAATAGCAGGGCATATTTTGACGTAGAGGTTACGCTTGATTCCTATATTTATTATAAAGTATACCCTCTGTGTAAAACAATAAGCCATCACCAGAGCGAGAAAACCCAGAAGAACATATATTTTCTTATTTCCCGCTGTAATTCAGTGATATCTAACGAAAATAAATCTTATAAACAACCGTTTTACTTACACTTTCCGTCACCTTCTCATTGACCGTCGGTAAAGGAGTTTTTGTTGACATCTTTTATACAACCTTCCCGTCTTCTGGTGTCCAAAATCCACAATCTTCCGTCCAACAGAGAAAAGAAAGAAGTGCTTTGCTTTTCTGCTCTCTCCTGGAAAACAGTCTCAGCATGGATCGTGACAATTTTCAGACCAGACCGGACGTGTTAGAGCCAAGCACCTGAGCTAGAAAGAAGCGGAAAAACTCACTAAAGAGTAGAAGAAGGTCGTCTTCTGTATTTACATGGCGTATAAATACTGTTCATGGACTGTGTTTGACTCGAAATGCAAACGAAATTAGTGACGGCTTGGGTTTGACTCAGTCAAGCCAACTAAACTGACGTGAAGGCGCTGTCGCTCGTTACTTCCAAAAATCGCCACAGGCTTTCTTTTTTTTCTCCTCCACCTAAGAAATCTGTTAAGAAGCAAGACGTGGCATCAAGTGTCACTGCTGGCTATTTCTTAACTCTAAATTGAAATGGTTCCGGTGGTTAAAACACTCCCAGTCGGCTCGGTTTCTTCCATCTCCGGCGGCCCAAACTGAAGCGGCTCTGTGTGTTTTAGGTGGGACCAAAATGGCCGCCCAGCTGGGCTGGATTAGGACGCCTTCACGCGCCACTCACATGCTCAGAAATTAGTTATTTTCAAGCCAAGTGCAAATTAGTTCTATTTACATTTTCTTCTTAATGTAATTCTTTAGTAGATCTTAAAAATAAGTCACTCAAAATAAATATTTTAGCTGGAATATTTATTCCAACTATACTATTTACAGTCCTATTGGGTAAAGGCAAATTGGAGCAAACTAATGTCTGCATATTTTGTTGATAAAAACGGTAAACTATTCATTATAGTAAAAAAATAGTAAAAATTCTTTAAAAAAAAGAATATTAATTCAAATTTAGTCTTGGTCATTGTATCAAGTGAGCTGCTGGGTGGATGGCAAATGCATATTGTATAGAATAAGTAAATTCACTTATTCACAAACTACTATGTAAGAACGTTAAACCGCCACAAAGGGTCACTTGTTTTTGTTCAATAAACAGGTTTTAAATAGCTTCTAGCTTGGTGTAAATGTTGCTTTAAACAGGACTCCAGTGAATGTGGGCTTTTTGGATACATGCAGTCCAGTTGAACAGAGGAAACCAGCTGACCCTGGTCCCATTGGACCACACAGTACTGGGAGGACTGGAATCATTCAGTGTCAGGTGGAAACTGAACTGGGACTGCTAAAAAAAAAAAAAAATCCCCCTCTCCCCCCGAATCACCAGTTCTTGTACTTCCCATTTATTTTACCTTACTCGGGTTGCTGTGTAGAGGTGTGGAGAAACATGTAAACGTTACAAATACCATCAGATTGATAAACAATGCAGGATATAGAGATCAAGCTGTGAAATTGGAGGGGGGGAGAGAATTTAAAATGCTCATCAGTATCGGGTAAAAATAGGGAGCAGTAAGGCAGATTACAAAAACAAGTAACCAGATAAAAAAGGTGCAAACTGATGCATTTGTCCCAAGGAGCCATACAGATGAATTGGGTAACTAAGATAAAAGGTTTATGTGGGAGATATTTGGTTTTAATAGTTTAGAAACTTCAGAAAATATATGCAGTAAAATGACTTCAGGAAGTTTAATATTCTCCATCAGGTTCCAGAAATGCATCAATATTCTGACCCATGTAAACAGACAGCACCATAAACCCGTTTTAATAACCACCACATTCTGGTCTTTGGGTTCCTTCTATAATTACCTTCATGTTGATAACATTTACACAGGTAGACCACAAACTTTATGCAAAGCATTTCTACCCAGTAAGTATTATAAAAAATACACAATGAAATGTGACGGATAGCAAAACATTCTTTATTGACTGGAAAAATACAGGGAACCCCCCCAAAAACAATAAAGAGAAAGAAAAGGTGCAGTCCAAATGATCCCAGACACCCATGACTAAAATCCCCAAAGCGACTTCATTTAATCAACTGAATACATCTCAAAATTACAGTTACTGAGCAGCGAGTAAAGCGCTATATTAAGTCATGCCATAAAGCAGAGAAGGGCTTGCAGAGGTGTGGGTGGGTGGGTGGGGGAGAAGGTAGTAAAGGATGAAAAGGCCAGGCATTTAGGTCATACAGGGCATGGTGAATCAAAGCCACAACACAAGAAAATCATCATCTCTCAGATCGCATCAATGTCAATGTCATCCTCTTCTTTCTCAGGTGTTTCTGGTTTCACAGTCTCCACTTTGAGCTTGTTGGCAGAGGGCGAGTACACCACCTGAGCACAGAAAACATCACATGCTCAGAGAACAGCCACAGGTTTATGTTTGCTATGCGTTATCAAGCTTCCATATACTCTACCTCGACATTCTCATCTTCCTCATCTTCCTCTTCACTCCCCTCACTCTCCTCTTCAGCCTCTTTCAGCCATTTAACAAAAGGAGCAGCCTTGGCATGGATCTCTTTGGCAAGTTCCTTGGAGACGTATTTCTTAGAAACCTGAAAAAAAGAAGAAGTTTTAATTCAAAGTAAAAGCAAGATGGCAAAAAAGGAGGTTTAATGTGTAAAAGTAAACTAGTAGCTCCACCTTCTCTGCCCAGGCGAATATGACGTCCTCTTCCAGCAGGTCGGCGTCGTACAGATCTTTGAGGATGATGGCAACACGAGGCAGCAGCTGGACCTGATGCAGCTTCACAACGCACTCAAAGCCCCCCAGTAGATACTTCTGGGCTTTTTTGTTGTTGTGGCAGAACTGAGGAAAGATTTGACCACAAGAGTCATGAGAAATACATAGAACTGCCTCGTAGTGAGAACAAAATGGTGTCATATCTGTGGCTTTGAGGTTTAAATAAAGATGCTCTTTATGTTCACTGAGACTGTACAATTGCATATTTCACAGTGTGCAGCAAGACTGGTGCTGCATGAGGTTTCCATTTTCTGCCACACACAAAATGTACCGACATCGGGAGGTACCAGAAAGTCTGGTTCACTCCGACATCTCTGATCGTGTGACATGGGAGCTACATTTATACACATCCACAGCCTCCCTGACTAGGTTTGCTTAAACATAATGCCAAAATAAAATCCTGAGTTGTTAAGCTTTTTAATGGCAAAGCGTCGTTTCCGGGCAACGTATGCAGTCTCCATGGTGTTTCCCATAACCCCTTATTACCTTTCACTACATCACACCAAGTCTAAAGGGGTGGTGGCTGGTCTTTAAGGTCTTGAGCTGAGACATTAATTTTGCTACAGTAAAAAAAAAAAAAAAAAAAAAAACTACTGGAAAAATCATTACTGCAAAGCGGCTTCAGGTATATGCTATAAAATGCAGATTGATTTAAATATGAAAAAGCTTGGGGAAAAGAAGCCATCATGATGAAATATGGCACATTATTCACTATCCTCTCCTCATAAGAGTCCAAATCATCATATGGTCTGTATAAAAGCCAACTAGCTTTCAGTGCTGCAGACATGAGCAACAGTCAGCATGATGTTCCATCAAATGGATGGGAAGATGGAGCAAAAACCACTACAGCTGCATGGCATGAGTTTTGTAACCTTGCATTGAACCAAAAAGCCTGTTTATCTCAGCAAAATGCAAGATGAAGCCGCACTTCACATAATTATTGGTATATTTTCAGGTCTTTAGTTTGTGCTTATTAGCAGCCGGTGCTACCCAACTACTATTTCCAGTGGTTTCTGAGGTGAAGAATCTCATGTTTGTCCCCCCCTCATACAACAATAACCAGACAACTGGCAGCAGGTGGTCAATCAAAGGGAGCCTGGCAGAGCTGGCATGCAAAGTGGCCTTGTAGAAGCAACAGAAGAAACAGTCCTCATGTGTGCAGGATGATGGAAGTAGGAGTGTGTGATTCTGCAAGAGTTGTTATTGGTCCAATACCAGGTAAATAAAAGACCTAATATAGTCAATACTGATACTTTTTAATAGGGCTGTCAAAATAAACTGATGTTGGGCATGTCAGTGGCTTATCACAGAGGTGCACAGAACACTTTTCTACTTAATAGGTATTGGACAGTTTTCAAGGCTTACATTTTTATCATTGGTTTGAAGAAACAAACTTATTCTAGGTGTGATTTTACACATTCAAAACTGTCAATCTAAAGAAAAAAAAAAGAAGATTTTGGCCATGTAGGTGCCTTGCCACTGCAGTGAACTGAATCAATTTAAGTATTAAAAAACAAACAAAAAAAGGATTTTGATATTTATCAAGCTTTCTGTTTAGGTAACAATGTTATCACACAGATAAATGCCATATTTGGATCCAACCACCCACCTCTAGCTTTAAAATCATCTAAACTTTAGGGCAGAATTATATAAAAGCTAAAGTGACAGATCCAAAAACCAAAGTTTTTGCAACCTGACAGAAACATCAGGACCATCTGTTGAGTTGCCATGTTTTGTCAGATAAAAAAAAGGGAGGTCCGACTATTCCTGTTCACCCAGGAGGTGAAACATCCTGCCCTAGTTACAGACACACCAGTCCCATGTGTAACTGGGTTACAGGCAGTTACAGGCATTGTGGATGCACACGAGTTTGTTCAGCCTCAATCTGTTCTCTGCGTCAATCATGTGAAAGTGCTGGTAGGTAAATAAATTTAAACCATTATGCAGCAAAACACTGAAGAATCTCTTTTTCCATACAGTAGCTTTGTTTTATCATTTTTAGCTGGCTACAAATATGAACAGTAGCTTCTTACTGCTAGTCATCTTCAAAATTTGCAACTTAAAAGTAAGTTAGGCCAAGAAATAGTCATTCTGGCATTTGCTTTTTCTTTGATAGAGATTAAACAAACATACTCGTAGGAAGTGGCGCTTGTACTTCTTGATCTGTTCACGAATGTTCTCATTGAAGAGCAGCTCACTGAGGATGAGGGGGCCCATGGCCTTCACATCCAGGCGCTCTGCTTCTGCCAAAATCTCCTTATCAGCCCCATCAATGACTCCGCTCTCTTTCTTTTGCTAAAAAGGTGAGAGGGGGAGGGATACATAAAGAAGATCAAGCATTTAAAAACAAACCATTTTCCAAAAATTGATATTCAATCAGGCAAAAGGTCAATATTAATAAATGCTTAATTTCATCTGAGGGGTAATTTGTGACTGAACTAAATTATTTGTAATATAGTGAAATTAAACTTTACATGAATAGGAAAGTATTAAACAGTAGCATTAATTTAAGTCTAATTGATAATTAAGGGGGCCTCACTTTGACATAGCTGTAGAAGAGGTTGACCCTCTCCTCCAGGGGCTTCTCCAGATCCTCGCTGAGTGTGAGGTTCTTGGCGTGGTCACTGATCTCTTCCATTCGTCGCCTCTGCGCCTCCTCTGTGGTGTCCTCTGCCCAGTCCCCATCGTCGTCATCTCCATCCTTAATGTCAGAAGGACAGAGTGAAATCAGAGATCATGCCAAGTGAAAAATCTAAGCCCACAATAAAAAAAAAAAAAAAAAAAATCTGTATTTTATGACAGGGACAGTAAACATACCACGGCTTCAGGAGCATCAATGTGGTCATGGTTTCCAGCCTCGCTGCTGCCAGAGCCGTTCTCCTTGTCCTTCTTGCGATTCTTTTTCTCCTTTTCTTTCTTTGCAGATGCAGATCCACTATCATTGCTTTCTGTTTTTGAAAATTAAAAAAGCAGCCATTGTCACACATGTTTCTATTTACAACTGGATAAAAGTAATTATTTTATGCGACCAATTCCATTTATGCAGCAACTTTTCACCTGAAGAGGAAAATCTTACCTGGAGGGTTTTTGAGAATGAACGTGCAGAGTTTGTGTCTGGTGTCTAGCATGCCGCGGTTTCCACAAGCCTTACATGAGGTGCCAATGGTTTGTTTCTTGGGATTGACATGCTATAAAAGAGAACAATGGTTATGGCATCACTTTCCTTGATTGTTAGGGGATTCTTAGGGAGCAGAATAAAACCAGTAGCGTATCTACCAGGTCAGTTTCGGGGTTGTCACACTCGGTACACAGCACAAATTTTCTGATGAACCCGTCAAGCATATCCTGCAACTTGTTCGCCTCGTGGGATCCATTGACGATGTAACGATCGTTTTTGGTATCAAACTGGGTCTGAGCACCAAGTTCACAACCAAAAAACTTGGTCGGGTCTTCAGGGGAGAGCAGAATCAACAAATATTTATGACAAGAATACATTGAAAATTTCTCAAAACGACCATCATAAAAACCACTTGCACACATTTAGAAAAACATTAATCCTGTAATACTACTTGTTAAATTAATTTATACATCAAGCAAAGCAAATACAAGCTAAACAATAGCAACATTCATTTTTTTCCAATAAATTCTAAAAAAGAAAAACAACCAAAAAACAAAGAGACCAAACAAGACGTCTTAACGTCGAGAAAATATTAAGTTCTATCCATGAAAATGGCACATGTGGGAATATGACATGCATTGTACGCACATGTTGGAGGCCTATTCAGAGCCTTTGCAACATCAACCATGTTGACAATGACAGTCTTGATTCCATTTCCTTTGCCTTCAACCTGAATTAGAAGAGAACATACAAGGATATTAATACTCTGTAAAAACAATATTTTCAGAAAATATGACAACTTGCAATTACCTTGGCAATCAGACGGGGCATCTTGTAGCGATAGAACTGGTCTGACACACTGCGGTTGACATTGACAGACATTTTGGCTGGATGTTAGTACTATCAGCAAGATAAAAAGATCTTGGTTGGGGATTTTTTGGGATCTTCTGTCTGGAAAAGAGGGGATGACATAAACGACTGCAAGCGTGCTCGGTCTCTGACATGAAAAACGCTGTGCCGCTATGGCTGCAAGCTCCTTGCTTGAAGGCTAGATTTCCACCACACAGGTTCCAACGGCTGCGCAACAGCTCTGAAAGAGGATAGGAACAAACATTAATCATTTATAAAAACAAAGCCAACAGCACATGTGTTCTTACCAACATGACTGAACTAGTGTCCACACAAAAGTCTACGCTCCAGTAATATGTTCAGACAACCACCATCCCAACCAATAAAAACGGGGATGAAAAAAAATCCTTATCCACAATATATTTTATCTGCGCTTTATAGTAATCCACTAATAAATAGTGGAAACTATTCCAGAACTAGTGGCTATTCTTAAGTGACTGCCTTTTTTTAAAATGTGTCACGTAAAGACAGAATGCAAGTCATGTCAAAGAAATGGCTAAATTGAGGGCATAAAAATTTAAATATGCTGGGAAGTCAGATCATTAATATAACAAATTTTATAAAAGTGGCATATGCCATTGTCATAATGCTGAAAATGGGGCAAAAATAAGGACTCTTGTACCCTTTCTCACTGAAGACAAAAGCCAGATGTAACTGGGTTGTTTGTTTTGTGACAGACTACCTCAATATAAAAGGTGCAGTTTCTAGAATAGCCTTTAAATTTGTCATTTGTTAAGTTTTACAAGAAAAAACTGCAACCCCTAAAAAATACTCATTTAAAATGACTCTGGACAGTGCAAAAAATAAGTTAAATCTAGAAAGAAAGAAAAAAATCCCTAAAAACAAAACATGAACTTAATCTTACAGCAAGCATGCATGACAGTCATGCCCAAAGAAGAAAAATAACCCTGATTCAGAATGGGATGCTTTAACCTCCTTTTGTGGCCACATGCACACATAATGGCTTTGTGAAAGGCTTTTGTCTTATGTGAGGGCCTCTGGCTTTGGTCATATGAGGACTGTTCTTTTTAATAGGTCACAAACACGAGACCTGGAAGCTGCCAAATAGCTCTGCCCTACTAATGTTTTTGGTACGAACTTCCCAATCTGTAGTACTTTTAGTCTCAAACGCGTCTGCGTCATTCGACATTCAAAGTACTCAGAAAAGTCTTTACAGATTTTGTCTATAGACAAGCACACACTTTTTAATCTTATTATGGTATCGACAGTTTAATAATTTCAAAGAGGCAAGGTCAATATTACTACGAAAAGAGTTAGCTAACTAGCTTAGCTGACAGTTTGGTGCAGAGTGCGTCATACAGTCACTGCACACGAGTGACGGGACTGGGAGACGCCATTTTGATACAGTGACACAGAAAACACAGCATCTTGCTTAATAGCATAATATCTTATACATATGAAAAACAATAACCAAGCAATATACAATGAATACAATTAAAACATAATGTGAACTGAACCAATCACTTACCGTTTTCGCAAAACAAAGACATAAACACAACGCTATTCGTCCTATTGCCGCAGTGAACGGTGGTCGATAGCTGGTGCTGTATCGATTGCAGCAAGGTTTCTTAATGGTATTATGGCAAAGGGTCCACGGTTAAAACACCCTGAAGCGTCCAAACAGCGCAGATTCCAGGCTTGGAGATGGTGAAAGGTGATCTGGAACAATCCTCGGGGTTTTGGAAACCTTTAGAACAAGAAACTATTATTAATCACAAGCGTGAACATCAGCAGGTGTGACAGTGGCTAGCGCTCATTGAGTGTTGTTCAGTTGCCACGTACCACACTCCAATTCAGCTGGAACATTAAACTAAATCAATCAACATTTTTCTAAATCAAACGGTATTGACAAAACCCAAAAAAAGTAGCGACACCAACTAACAGGCCCGTTAACACGTGTTTCATTACTAATTTCCGTATAAATTACCTTAAACGAACCGTTTCTGAAAAGCACGTTTACGTACAAAGCGAAACTTCGAGAAATAAATCGCTTGTGTAATTTAGGATAAATTATTAAAAACGCAAAAGCGTACCGAAAGTCAGTCGTAGCCCATATGCCAATGCGAGGCCATTGACATTGCGCAGCTTAAGCTAACAGAGTTAGCTGTGCAGTCGACGCGGTTTGTGACGACTGAAAGGAACAGGATATTGTCTCTTATATTAGTTAGCTAGCTATACTTTTTTTTGAAGAAATACATTCATCGATATATTACATAAACTAACATGAATTGATGCTACTGTATCGAAGCTGTATTAACACCTACCTCTCGAATGTTCTGCGAAGTGCAGCTACCTGCTTCGCTTTAACGAACGAGTGTTGATTTAACAGATGCAACAGCAATAGTAACTTCCGGTAAGATTATTTATTTAAAAGTAAAAGTCTGATGGGTTAATGTTGTGGTTATTTGGTATTTGCTTATCATAAGGTCTGAAATTACGAACTTGTATAGTTGATTTGATATATCTAAAAGAATATCAATGATTAACACTCCTTTTAAAATCGTGATACTATTGTTTGTGAAATACTTCTTGGTTTTGTTATGAAAGGATTTTTAGGAAGTAATTTATGTAGCTTGACTCATCCCATCTTCAATTGTCTGACGTCATGACGCTAAACGTACGTAGGCGCTTCCTCAACTTGGCTAGCAGCAAACAGCAACAGAAAAGATGGTGAGTATGAAATGGCGAAAGGGCCCCATTTGACCCGTTTATAGTGTGATTTGTGTGCGCTTGAAGCTGAATTAGACCAACCCTCGACGTTAGGAGCCCGGCGGCGTGTAACCAAAGTGTCTACAGTCTCTCTGTCGGGGTTTTTACCACGGAGGTCCGATTCCGAGATGGCTCAGCGATCACATGACAGCTGATGAGTTTACTCCTTACAAATTCACCTGCTGTCACTTCAGATGACACTCATTTCCCATGTTTGATCGCCACTTAGGTTTTCCACTTGTGTTTTTGCAACTTTTTTTTTGTTTGAATATTGTCACGGTATATTAATTTCTTCTGTTAGCCAGCCAGTTAGCTCGAAGAGCTAACAAGCTAAAGGCAATTTCATTTTGTGGGGCAGTCAATATGCAGTAGTAATTCAAGTAGTTTGGCACCCAATTATTACATCTCCCTTTACTTCCCATTGTTTATTATTTATTTAACTTTTGGACATCCCAACTACTTGAATGCATATATCTACATTCTATCCATTCATTCATTGTCTTTGTAAGTTTGAAGATCGTCCAATAAAGTTTAGTCAATTAAAGATTTCTATAACACGTTTATGTGCAGTTTAAATTGGCAAAGATCGTTAAATCACAGTAAGTATTTTTGTTTGGCTTAAGCACATGATTTTGCATTTGCTTACACTTATCATTATCACTAACCATTAACAACTGATTCAGCCACATTGTCATTTAATTTTCTTGTTTGTTGTTAATCCGTGTATCTTCTTAATTTCTAATTTCAGTTTTCCTTTTGTCTTTTTTTATACCCCAATCTTTGATCACGTCTTGTGTTGTTCCCCATATGCACATCCTACCTTCCTCCTATCTCACCCACTCCCCACACTTCACCTCCTTTACCAACAACCAGGCTGGTCACCGGGTAAGTGTTCTCACTCTGTGCTGGATTTCTTCTTCTCCTGACCTCTGTTCTGCCTGGTGCTCTAACACAGCTTAAAACCTTTATTTTTCAAACTTTCATCATATCAGGCATGTCTTCTTCCCAGTGTTTTTAAAATTCAGATTATTTTTAAAGGTATAAAGGGAATGAAAAAACAGACAGCGCTGTGCAAATGTTTTAGCTATCTTTTATGTGTTTATATTTTGCTCCTAAGGACTTTATCTCAAAAATAGTTCCCCAGTCTTCCTTATGGTCTTTTAAAAGTTTGATCGTGGAGGAGCCTCATTGGAAATGGCTGTGGTGGTTGTGGTATGCCACAAGAACTGCACTGGCAGCAATTCTGATGGATAGAGACCCAGACTTCAACATTACTGAAGCGGTGTGGGATCGTCTGGACAGGGAACAGAATAAAACCAAAACATCTAAATAAGGGCTTTGAAAATCCTTCAAGAAGTCTGGGTAACTCCTCCTGTTATGACCTTAAAGAAATTGGAGTGGGTTGGAAAATAAAGCTTCTCATATTAACTATTGACTTTTTAGGTGTATTAGAATCACACAAACTGTTTTTTCCTTTGTTTACTGCATTTCCATGTATGTTTGCGTATTTAAGTTGCTGCTAGTATTTCTTGTTTTCCTAGACACGTGTAAAGAAATAATGGTTGGCTCAAGACTTTTGCACAGTACTGTTGTTGTACATCAGAGTTTCTCAAAACTCACCAGCAAAACTACGTTTTGGCTGTAAGAGAGCATTAAAATGTAATTGTGTTATAGATTGTCAGCACACACACCAGCTGTCTGCTGGGTGGTGAATTTGCAGTGAGATTCAGGAGTTTAATTTCTGCTATAAACCTTTAAGCTTCTGTCTTCCTGACATTCTGTGGTGTGTGAAAACCATAATAAACTTTTTCACCAGTCACAAAGTGTCTGAAATCCAGCTGTACACATTCAGTTAATGATTTTCACCTTAAATCTTTTTAAATTGTGTAAAATTTTCACCAGCCTGTTTGAATTCAGACACTTTATGTCCTCAGATTCTGTGTTTTGTTTGTAACTTGCAGCTTCTGACTGGTTAGTTTGACTGCTTTGAGTGAGGCTTGTTTTTCCATTGTACTCCATTTGGACTTTGTTGGTGTTTCACATTTTTATTATGACAAAGTGCTATAAGTGAACTACCTGAGGTGTACAGTGGTTATGATGGAGTTTGTGTGCATAATTTTCTGCTTCAGGATTGACTGGCGGCGTGCTGCAGGGCTCCATCCTCAGCCTACTTCAGTTTTCAGTGTTCAGTCATTACAGCAGATGGAGTAAACTAACCTGTATGTGTGTGTATTTGTGTAAGTTGGTCTTGGTGTTAGGTGATCTGCACATCCCCCACCGGTGCAACACACTGCCAGCCAAGTTTAAGAAGCTGTTGGTACCAGGAAAGATCCAACACATTCTCTGCACAGGCAACCTTTGCACCAAGGAGAGCTACGACTACCTGAAAACACTTGCTGGGGACGTCCACATAGTCCGGGGGGATTTTGACGAGGTCTGTGTGTTTGGAGAGAACCAATTCAAGTTAAACATTTCAATTAACTATTGAGTACAAGAGCCACAGAAATGAAAACTAAATCAAAAATTCTTTTGTTTTTCCTGTCTTCCTCCCAGAACTTGAACTATCCAGAGCAGAAGGTGGTCACAGTGGGCCAGTTTAAGATTGGCCTCATCCACGGCCACCAGGTGATCCCATGGGGCGACATGGCCAGCCTGGCATTGCTCCAGAGACAACTTGATGTCGACATCCTCATTTCCGGGCACACGCATAAGTTTGAGGCGTTTGAGAATGAAAACAAGTTCTACATCAACCCCGGTTCAGCCACTGGAGCCTACAGCGCGCTGGAACGGTGAGTGTTTAGTGTAAACCATATAAACAAAACCAGCCTGAAACTCAGTCGGGTCACATTTGGTATTATACACTTAGAGGCCACTTTATTAGGTCCAACTTGCTAGTACTGGGTTGGACCCACTTTTACTGTTTAGATTTAATAAAGCATTGGAAACATTCCTCAGACAAGTTTGCTCCTTATTTGCATGACTTTAGAATCTCCAGTTCCTCCACATCCCAAAGCTGCTCTATAGGATGCAGAAGTGGGAGATGTGGAGGTTACTGGAGTACACTGGACTCAATGTGATGTTGGAGATGATTTTAGCTTTGTGGTATGGTGCATTATCCTGCTGGAAGTGTCCATCAGAAGATTACACCAGCAGCAACAGCTTGGAGCGTTGCTGCTGGAAATCCATGCTTTGTAATGAGCAAAATAATAATAATGAGTATATATAATACCATAAATACTGAAAGAATTAGAATATGTATAGACTAGATAGCTATGTGCAGTGCCATTTGATCAATAAGCTTCACAAGCACTCTGCTGACTGACCAGAGTGCTTAATTCAGTGAAGAGTTGTAAAATAATTAATATTTAGAATAAATTTCAGGCTCCTGCAGGAGAAAACCGCCACAATTCATTCAACTTGTCACAAAACCTGATGCAAAATCAGACATTTCAAGTTGCATCAGCTAGAAAAAACAAACTGCAACACCTGGAGGGACTGTTACCTTTCTATCATCTCCAACCAGTCTGCCCATTGGTCCAGACAGCTGCTGCTCGCTGGATATCTTCTCTTCTTCAGACCAATCTCTGTAAACACTAGAGATTATTGTGTGTAAAAATTCTAAAGTCCCTTAAATCCTCTTTCTTCCTCGCTCTGATACTCAGTTTGAACTTCAGCCAGTCGTCCTGATCATGACTACATGTTGAATCGCTGCTGTGTGATTGGCTGATAGATATTTGTGTTGAAAAGGTGGACCTGTTGAAGTGTCCAGTGAGATGACTTCCTGAGTAAGCCAGGTGTAGATGGACTGTTTTACACATTAGTGTAGTTTCTAACAACGTTTACACAGCTCAGTGTCAGATTATCTCTTGTAAAAAAGAAAAACACACACACACTGATGCTTATAACCGCTGACATTGAGGATTCATGCAAGGACTCATGGCATAAATCTATTTTTGGACTTACATTGACATTAAACTGAAAGCTAGAAGATTATCAGTCAGTAATAACTCCACTTGTTTTTTTTGTAAGGAACAACTTTCCATTGAAGACATAATTTATGTAGAGGCATAACTGTAGATGCAGAGTGATTATTTTTGGTGATAGCCTTGTCCTTAAACACATATTTGATTTCTTCTTACAGGAACATCATCCCTTCTTTTGTATTAATGGACATCCAGGCATCTACGGTGGTGACGTATGTGTATCAGCTCATCGGTGACGACGTCAAGGTGGAGAGAATTGAGTACAAAAAATCTTAAAACGCTTGAAGATGAAGTGGAGAATCCTGAGAGAAGAGGCTCGATGTATGGTTTCATTCCTGTCCACCAGGGGGCAGCACCTCCATCTGTCACCACAAAGATGATGCTGTAGCAAACTGCTCAATAAATAAACTACAGAGAATCTGTGTATTATATTGTTTATATGTTATCAGCATTTATTTCTGTCCCAGCTGTCATTAGAGAGTGCACGTACGTTTTGCTAACAAAAGAAATATCTGGTGCCATTTTCTCTTTTATTTTCATTCCTGTAACATCCTGTACATGTAACCATCAGGCCTTTAGTTTCCTGTAGTCTGCACTCATTGTTCCCTTTCTCAATAAAAATGTCATTTCAGTCCACTTGTTGGTTTGACATTTAATGAAAATAACATGTTTGTATAGTTATGATCATGTGTAATCACTTTAGTAGCATTTAGCACATTAAAGCCACCATACAGCAAAATATTCAGCTTTTTTTTTGCAGATGTTTGCTGCTTTTCAGCTTTTTCACATTAATTAAAACATTATAAATATTCAGTCTTCTTCAGACATTTATTATTTAACCTCATGGTTCTGAGTGTCCTCCTACACGGAAAAGGCATATTTGATTTCCTGCACCATAATACTAAAGTCTGTAAATGGAGGCTGTTCGACACTTTCACTGCCATTCAGTGGTGTCAGAAAAGCTGTTAAATGTTATCCACATCGTGCAAAATAAAAGATGCATTAACATATTTATAGTTTTCATTTTAGAATTTCCCACGTTATTTATAACATATTTTTAATTACATTCATTTTATTTCATAAATCACTAAAATTGAATTTATTGGCTCCTGCAAACCTCAAATAGAAGGCGTGTCAACTGTAACCTCTCTCATAATCTCATCTAAAGAGCTAGTTTGAATGAAAAAATAATAAACTATAGACTTTAGATTTGGTATTTAGAATTTAGAAACAAAATTGACGTGTAAAGTTAATTTCAGATCCAGCAAATTCAGTTTAACATGAAGCTCAATGAGATGAAGAGTTTCAGTAGAAAACATTTTTTTTAAAAGTTATTTTTTACAATTTTTCCTGAATTCTTGGACTTTGAGCAATATTTTCAGAATAAAATACATCCTCTCTTGCACAATGTGACTTTCTTAGTTATAACTTCTAAACTTTTAGTCGTTAAATCAGCTCATTAAGGTTCTGTTGCCATGAAGTGGGCAATAGGATCACAACTGGACCAGACCAGTAAGATAACCTGAAAATATAAAAAATACTCATTTATCCATTTTGAAATTTATTCAGAAAATAACATTTGAGCAGTGTTTGCAGTGTTCACATGCATCAAGGATCAAACAGGATACGAGTAAAAGAGCAAACCTCAGTGCAAATCAATGAGAAGAACTTTTACAATCTCTACAGACTTGAATGTTTTTATTATTCAGCGCATGCAGATGATTACGCTGCTCTGGTTCTGGTTCCCTGCAGGACAGGAGACCATGCTCATGAGGAGGAGCTCTGACAGCACCGGCCCCTCCTGTCCAGTAAACCGCTGCTTTCATCACCATGGAAACCTTTGGTATGCGATGAGAAAGCTTGGTCTCTGTGATCCACCTTTAACCTCCTTCAGGCCCACATGTGTTGTAACCCATAGCAAACATTTATAGTTTACAGATTAATCCAGCCTCATTGTGACTGGACGAAAGATGTCTTTGCGTAGCTATGGAAACCTGAAGGCATTGTTTCTAAAATGTCTGTTTAATTTAAAACAGAGTAGGAAAAATAAATCACAAATTTGTTTAAAGTATCAAGAGATATAGTTATAATGAGGGATTTTTGTTATAATGTATTTCTATTTACAGCAGTAAATAATAATTTAAACATGTGGACTCCTTGTAAAACCTACATGATTAGTTTGATAATACTCTTTATTTGTATAAAATATTTTACAGTATTTTTAATTAATTAATATGTACAATTTAAAGCTTCTATGAGTTTTCTGTTCATGTTTTAACACCAGTGTGTGACGTTGCTTTGAATATATAATTACACTGTTTTCTTGTTTTGTACAGAAATCTATGTTAACTTTATTCAGTCTACATTAAACAGTTAAGAAGATGGTTATCTGAAACTTTATCAGAACTTGTTTCACTGATAAACAGGAAAATATTCCTCTGAATGTGAAACACTGAAGTCTCTGGAACATCTCATCAGTCCATCCATCCTCAGAGATGCCTCCTTCTCTGGACAGATCACCTCATAATAGGACTTCTTTATATTGGCCACTTCGGTCATCTACCAGTGGTACATCCCATGCAGGTGATTTTCTTCCCATGAAGGTTCTTCCAACTTGTGTTCCTCCTGACTCTATTGTAGACATTCACTATGTCTGTGGTCTGAGATTCCTCCTCAGTCAGCTTATTATCCCAGCAGGGTATCTGATCACTGGCAGGGCATAGCTGTTAATTGCTCGAATCTTGGTCTTGCCATTGAGCTGACTTCTCAGTATTTGTCTTACTTGTTGCA
>JBAMHV010000021.1:21946720-21960393 GCA_037177535.1 Pseudomugil gertrudae
GCCAGCCTGTGAACGTCACGCTACCCGCACGGCCCGACACGCTTAGAACCACAACGAAGTAGGTACGGAAAATGTAAACGCACGGCACGACACATCCTGATGGAAACGCTCTGTTTCTGGGTATAATCGTGTGAGGCCGGGCGGAGTGGGTACTAATGGAAAAGCGCCTCATGTGGTCAGGCCGGAGTGGTCAGCTTGAGCCAAACCTTTAGAAACGGTCATGCAGAGCTAAAGTGCTCGGAGTGATTGGTTCTGATGTTTGAAGAGGTCTGTGGTTTTCACACACACACATTAAACTACACAACTTTGCTGTTTTTGGAGCTGAAATGTCTCCATACACGACCTGTACGACTATCTGACCGCAGCTACAAACCGGGGGCGATCTTTAGGCAGGCATCATTTTCTTGTTTTATTTTATGGAGTAATAGTATGAGAAAAGGATAGTTTGAAAACCCAAACTGATGGGAAAAAGCTCAGTGTCTGTGATACGGAGCAGCTTACAAGGACTTTCTCACTCTTATTGAAATACTTTTTCAACTATTTGCGTGTAGTTAACTCGTAAGCTACAGTCTTTTGAATATTGAAATTGAAATTGGTCATTTCCTCAAATAACTCCGACAGTGAAAGGTTTGCTCCCTAAACAGCCAATCGTGTGTGCAGTCCAACGGCATCAATCTGGACCTCAAACTGTTTGGCAGTCAGTTGTTGATTAGTGACATCGCCCCCAAAGAGGAGTTTTCACGCTCACCAGCAGTTCTTCTTGATGTTCTGTGGAAGTGTGAATGCAGGCTCCAGACCCCTGATCTTTAGGTGCACAAGCAGAAAATTTAATGTGATCCACTTGCAAAGCATATATTCCCATTTCCTCAGATTTTCAGTTTGATAAATAATTGAACAATAAATGCAAAAGCTACAGTGTTTACAATTCACACGTGCAGCAGTTGACACATAAAACCAGCTGCAGTGAAACAGAACCCCTTCATGTTAAACTTCAGAATCAGGTGCTGGTTAGCAGCCTTTAGAGCTCACTGCACATTTCATCTTTCACACAGATAAGTGTCGTGTTTTAGTTGTGTGGTGCCAGTTTTACCAGCAAAAGTTGTTTCCCGCATGTTTCTACAGAAGGTGCAGTTCATATATTTTGTGTCCAAACTTATTGCTAAAGACGTCTTTCAGTGTCTCTGAATCTGAATGTTAACAGCTAAAGATGCTAAAGACGTCTTTGCGCACCACAAAGACCTCCCGGCCCAGACATGATCAAACACACTGGCCACACAGGGTCTCTGCAACATTCGATGCGGTGAATTTGCTTCAGCCAGGTAAACTCGTACCCCTCAACGAACGACGGGTTTTTGTGCTGTGTTACGTTTGTCTCCTCTCAATCTGAGCCAGAGTCCTTGTCAGCATCTCTTCTGGAGCATATGGTTTACTGGAGACAAAGTTCTGATTGTCCTCTTCGCTGCGTTTGGTGAACCTGAGTGACGACCTCCGGCGGTTTAAAGGGATGCTGATGCAGAAATAAACATCCTGCTACATATTGAGCTTTAATAGGTTTACCTCCATGACAGCTGTGAAACGTGCAGCTTAGAGTTTGATAGATGTTAATCACCCTGACGCTCACACATCCTCTTTAGTCATGTTTGTATTTTCCCTCCTTCCACTCTCACACAGTGGCTTTCTTTTTCTTTCTTTTATTGAAGTTAATTTTAATCGGCAAACCAGCTGATTCACATGTTTGTTAGATTAGTAGTCAGACTAAAATAAAACCAGGCATGTGCAAGTAGAGAAAATGTACCTGCACTGTTCCAGGTTTTTGGTCAGAAAATGCAACAGTCTGGAGCCCTTTGTTAAGGCACTGTCATAAAAACATGTCATGAATCATGATCATATGTTTTAATCTCATGGTTTGTGTTTCTGTGATTGCAGGCCAGGATAGCATTCCTACAGGGGGAGAGGAAGGGCCAGGAAAACCTGAAGAATGACCTGGTTAGAAGAATTAAAATGTTAGAGTTTGCTTTGAAGCAGGAGAGGTAAGAAACTGGTGTTAATATTTTGATTGGAAGGGATAAATATGTGAAATATCTCATTCAATTAACTGGCTGAATAGTACGGACACCTAAAATGTAAACTTTGCTTTCATGAGTTAAAGAGGTTAATCCCTAAAATTCTCTGGGAGGATTCTGGTCCAATCACTGTTCCAAATGAAAACCACAAAGAACCGCATCACCACAGTGGTGGCAGCATCATGCTATGGGAATGGCTTTCCTCAGTGGAAACTAGAGCTTTAGTTGCAGTGTTAGTGTGGGTTCTCTCCGTGACCCCGTTCAGGGAATAAGCGGTAAAAATGGATGGATGGAATGTCACTATTATAGATTTTATTGGTACGATTATCATCTGTGAACAAGCCATGACTTTAAATGCGTGATGTGCATGAGCCCTGTCCACATGAACACTACTCAAGTCTTTAAATTTGATTTATTTCTATTATGATTTAAGTGGAAATCAATCAAACAATAAAGTTTAATTCCAACTACTCTTCTGCTGTGCAGAAAAAATAAGCCCTACATATCACATGACCTATCTGGACTGCAGAGGCTTTTTTCTGAAAACCACATTTTAAAATGTTTTTAAACATTTTTTAAGAAATCCAGGAAAAACCACACTTTAGCAGAATATCTGCTGACACATCGTGATCCTTCCTGATATGATCACGTGGTTCAGACATGAACTTGCATAGAATATCACGATGCTGAGGATCTTTATAATTGATTAATTAGTTTGAGTGTTTAATACTTTATTAGTTAGGAAATTGACTACTAATGGTATCCTTAGCTCATACTGATGAAACCAGCTTATTTTATGTGTTTTACATGTAGTAATATTTTTGTGCAGGTTATTAAAGGTCATATTTAAGCATACATTTCTGTGAATTTTTTTTAATTCTAAACTTATATTTTTTTACTATTGGTGTCAAAATGTATTTTCTTTTCTGTCCTCAGAGCAAAGTATCACAAGTTAAAATATGGAACGGAGTTAAACCAAGGAGAGATGAAAATGCCAAGCTTTGAATCAGGTACACGACACAAAAACAACTCAACTGACTGCCTGCTAGGGTGCGTTGAAAGAATATTATTCAAATCATTGATCAAGTATTGATGAATAAAACTCACATATTTATTTAGTGACTGCATTAATCCATCTTTGATGTGACTTCACGATTATAAATAATAATAATACATTTAATTTATTGCCAACTTTCCACACCCAAAGTCACTTTACAAGAAAGAAAAGAAATGACTTAAATGGAATAATACCAACAGCAGGTTCTCATAGTATGGGTTAAAACTCTGGCCCGGAGCTCTCATGTTAGGAACTAACGGTAAGACCGCAGGCTTTCACATTAGCGACTGACGCAGAGTTTTGTATTGACTGTATTGCCACAGAAATTTTTTAAGTCATTTTCTTTTTTTTAACCTCAACTCACTAACAAATTCCTACAAATTTTCTTTAAAAATTGCACAAATCTTCAGCATTAAAACATTTCAACTTGAAAATGCTGATTAATGAATAAAAATGAAGATTTCTTGTGTCTGTTTAAAGTCACTAACCTTTGTAGACAGAAGTGTGGCTGTTTCTAGCTTCACTCAGTTTTACAGATGTGCTGATGATCCAAGTGTTTCTGGTTTGTACCAGTAGGTAGACATTTATATGTCGGCATTTTGATTTGGTCCTCTAGACACCAAAGAGTCAGAAGTTTCTCCAGTTCCTGCCAACAGTCAGTTAACATGGAAACAAGGACGACAGCTACTCAGACAGTAAGTCTTCAGATGTTTGAATGGTAGAAGTTCTCAAATATTACAAGATCATAATAAGTGGTACCCTTTCTATTGCTTCTGTCAAATATTTTAAGACTAAATTGAATTTTTACTGGATTTTCTAATGATTGTGACTAATTCAGACAATTTTATTAATTAGATTTCACTGTGTTGTGTTTAGGTACCTACAGGAAGTGGGATACACTGATACCATTCTTGATGTGCGAACTCAGAGGGTTCGCTCTCTCCTGGGCTTGTCGGGTTCAGAGCAGAATGGAGCCGTGGAGAACAAAAACCTGCAGCATCTCATCAACGGGACAGAGCGCTGCAAAGACAGCAAGAGGTGACCTCAGTTACCCGGTTTTTATTCAGTAAACACCACGTTAACCCAGCTCGGATCCACCTTCTGAACGCTTCATCATGCACAGGCCTTGGCTGATACCTTTTATTTTCTACTAAAAAGGGACGTTTGAAGTGTTTTGACACGTTTAGGTTACTGTATCAATCTGTGTCTGTCCAGGATTCCCAGTGATGATCTGGAAACATTCAACTTCCTGGAGAATGCCGAGGACAGTGATGAGGATGAGGATGAAGAAGGAGATCTGATGAATGACATCAACACCGACAAACACCGCAGAGCCAAAAAACACAAGACCAGGGTACAGTGTCTCAGTAGCATAGTGCACTGGAATGTAGTGTGCACTGTGCACTTTTCTCCGTAGTGCGCACTATCATAGGTAAATGCTGTTTTAAATGGAATACTGGACGTTGGACTGTTCAACTGCACGGCCAAATGATTATTTTGTGTCCACTACACAGCTAAAAACTGCTAATGTTTACATATGCAAACTGTACATGATCGCTTACCGCAGTCTCAAACAAATGATCGAATCCATGACTGGGTCTCATTCAGCGCACTAACACTACTTCGCGCACTATGTAGTGCATAAATGTCAATGTAAATGCACTTAAAATAGTGCGCGAAGTAGTGTTAGTGTGCTGATTGAGAAACAGCACCCAAGTTATGTAATTACAAGATTAGATCTACAGCAAGCTGCTGTATACATCAGAACCTTAACCAAATAACTTCATTCTCACATCTATACAAATTAGCCTCCGGCACTGTAGTGTTTGCTGCTATTACTTTGAAAGTACAGCATTTCCTTTCTCGCTACGTCAGCAAGATGGCGTCAGTTTAGTGCGCAAAGTGTCCATCGTTTCACACTAGATTATTGGCAAATTTTAGGGCAGCATCCGGTACTTTCAGTGCGCTGACTTTTTGGCCTAAATGTCAGTGTTAACACACTTAAATATAGTGCATGAAGTGGTGTTAGTGCACTGATTGAGCCCCAGCCTAGGAGAAGACTGTCCTCTTCATACCACCGCTCTGCATGTTTCCTTCACAGTTTTCCGTGATTCGTCTATTTCTGTCTTTTCTCTACAGATCGGAAACGAGGGCTTAGCCTCGGAGGATGATGCTGACACAGAGGAAGCCCTCAAAGAGTTTGACTTCCTGGTGACGGCAGAGGATGGAGAAGGAGCTGGTGAAGCTCGGAGCTCCGGAGACGGGACAGAGTGGGGTGAGAAGCAATACGTTCATGTTTACGCTACTCTGCTACCTGTGCGGCTGCTGGCTTTTTTATTTAGTAGGCAAACCGGAACATTGTCCGGCCCCAGTTTAATCCAGCAAAGACTATCAAACAACCATAAATAAATAAAAGCCACAACACATATTACTTTATTTAGAGTAAAAACAAAAGATTTGCTACTAATCAGACTGACTGAACTTGGTGCTCGCTGCACTGACGTCTACTTGCTTCTGAATCAGAGTGGATGGAAACTAAAATAGTAAAACAGTGTTTCCAGTTAAAAAATAGTTTTTGAAACATCACACGAGCATGTTTCAGTTTTATCGCTGCCTTTTATTAAATATTTAACACAATACTGCTGCTATTGTCTTCAACTTTATTATTATTTCTTACTGACCGTAAGTTCTGGTCCTTGGAACAACTAAAAGGCTGGTACCAGATGTCTGATCAGAAGTCAGCCACACTACACCTGTGCCACCGCCGCAGGATGAAACAGTCCCGTGTGCCTTCCTGACTGGTTAGAAGGTCACATGAAATATATGTCACACACACACACAATCAGGAAATTGTAGTTTATAAGTATGGAGAAATGTAGGCTCAGAATAGCCGGCTTCCCTGGACTCGCCCAGCAGAGGGAGACATAGTCTGTAGAAACAAATGGAAAAAGGCTTTACAGATGTAAACAGAAGCACTGGAGACCCTATCGGGTGCACTCCCCTGTTCTGACTAATGAAGAAAAATTACAAAAGGCAATGTGAATAAAATCATTTTAATGTTCTGTAACCATCTTTGCCTACTTTTTTAAGCCCAAAGTTGTAAGCAATGTGAATCATGGAAACGTGCCTTTCTAAATAAAAAGATCATTTTAAAAAACTGGTGTAATGCGTTTCCGCCCTCTAGTCCCCATCAGGACTCGTGCCACTGAGTTATGACGTAATTATACGCTTAGAATAGACTCTTTGGGAAGACCATAGAACAGGGCATTTCAATAATATAATCTACTAGAAATAGACGCATCAGCACCACTATGCTACCCGGAGAGAGAAATGGGCGGACTCTGGTGATGTTTTTTAGATAACAAAATCCTGTTTTTGTGACATTTCTAATGTGAAGAACAAAATTCAGCGCAGTCAGAAAGAATGCCCAGATTTCTCACACTGAGCAGTTTAAAAAGGCTCGGTTTGGGTCAAATTATCCCTCTTGCCTTTAGGACTAATGTTTAAAACTTCTGTTTTGTCCTGGTTAAGCTGAAGAAAATTCTCTCCCATCCATGAATTTATATCTATAATACATTTTAAAAGAACACTAATTGGCTCCAAGTCACGGTGATGTAAAGCTGTGTATCATCAGCATAACTGAAAACCAATGTCGTAACATTTACAGATTAAAAAGAGCACTGGGCCCAGAATATACCCTTGGGGTACCCCACATTTTATTTTATAGGTTCCTGAGCAGCATGTATCCATACTTACACAAGATATAGTAATATAACCATCTTAAAACAGTATCTGAGTGGCCCACCAGATTTCTGAGTCTGATCCGGTGAGGCAGCACTTCGATCCAGCAGCACCAGGACAGAAAGGTTCTGTTCATCTAAATTACAGCTAAGATCCTTGATCATTTTTAAAGGGGCCATCTCTGTACTGTGGTTTGTCTTAAATCCAGACGGACAGTTTTCTAAACGATCAATTTTATTTAAACGCTCATTTAACTGAATAAAAAACAACTTTTTCTATAAGTTTATCTAGAAACAATCATTTGGATACTGGTTGGTAATTATCAAGAATGTTTGGATCTAAACCACTTTTCTTCAGAAGGGGCCTCACCCGCTGTTTTAAAGGCAGCGGGTCTGAAGGGAGTATTTTCTGTCACAATGCCAACATTTTCTATGAACCGGTTTGACCCCAGTAAGGTTGCCATCCTGAAGTGGGTCACTTTCACCGCATTAAAATGGGAGTAGTTTTTACCTGACGTTTCTGTCCACAGCTGAGCCGCTACCTTTTTCTACGAGTGGGGGGAAATCCTTCTTACTGGGGGCCTCAGACGATGTGTTGGAGAGCATGGGTCTGGGCGACCTCGCTGACCTCACCGTCACCAACGATGAGACGGATTTTGGCTACGATGTAAGTAAACCGACTCGAGCTCTGGTCTTAGACATCACTCACAGGCTTAATGATGGCTTCTCCCCGTTTTTCCTCCAGATGTCATCCACTCAGGAGGCTTCCTTCAGGAAAACCTGGAACCCCAAGTACACATTGCGGAGCCACTTTGATGGTGTACGAGCGCTGGCGTTCCACCCCATCGAGCCCTGCCTGGTCAGCGTGTCGGAAGACCACACCCTGAAATTGTGGAACCTCACAAAGACCGTTGCTGCCAAAAAGTTTGTTCCTGTATATTTATGTTTTATTAGTTTGCTGTAAAGTACTTTTCAGGGTTTGGAGACTTGTGTGTGTTTGTTTGTGTATAATTAAAATCAGAATTTCCTCTGAACTTCAGAGTTTTATCTCCTGTTAACGTTGTCATCACAGTGTGGCAGGAGATTAAACCGGAGACGTTCTTCCTTCAATCTTTTGGCTTTCAGTGCAGGTTTCTTATGATGTTCAGAACAGAATTATTCAGACTTGACTGAAACCACTGCAGTTTAGTTACAGATGGATAGATTGTGATAGAGGGGTGGTTAATATTTAGCTGCTCTGGTTTTTAGGCTGACTCCAGCTATAGCATTTAGCATTTCTTTCATTCATTTAAGCCAAATGTCACAGAACAATGCATCAAAACATGATGATGACAAATGATGAAGAGGATGATGAGGATGAATAACGTGGGTTCTTAACGCTGTCTTTCAGAAGTGCCTCATTCGACGTGGAACCAATCTACACATTCAGGGGTCACAAGTGTGTATCTGAACTCACAGCACCACGTTGAAGATGAGCAGCAGAGGTGGTGAAGGGTCTTCATGACTGTGTGTCCTCTGTCCTCAGTGGTCCCGTGTTGTCGCTGGCGATGACCTCCAGTGGTGAACAGTGTTTCAGTGGCGGCATCGACTCAACAATTCAGTGGTGGAACATCCCCAGCTCCAACGTTGACCCCTATGACACTTACGGTACTCACTCTTTCCCCTGGATCCCAGAGACGGGCAATGTTTTCAGAGAAAATACTCTCATAAATTAATCAAAATGTCCCTGCTGTTCAGGGCTTTCCTAAAGATTCTTGAGGTATGAGGGTATTATCCAGAAAAAACAGCCAACATGTGGACATTATCAGGTCAAAGAGTTTCAATGGTTTTTAGCAACAAACATAAATGAATAAATAAAAATAGTGAAGAGGTTTTCAGAGGATTTTGTTCTCCAATGAGAACTCTTGGGACATACAACTCTGTCCCACTGTCTTTAAAATGCAATAACCTGGAAATGTAATGATTAAATCTGAACTTGGAGGGTAAATCAGAATCACTTTATTCACCATGAACAGACAAGGAGTTAGACGCTGGTTGCTCTTGCATTAAAAATGAGCAAGTGGAGCTTAATGAAATGAAAAATACTTTATTGATCCCAAAGGGAAATTCATAATACCAAAAATAACCCATAATTGACGCCATGTGTATGTCAGCTTTGCTAGAAACATGGAAATGTGCAGATGTGCATCAGCATGTATATGTGTTCATGGCAGTGATGGCCAGGGGGAAGAAACTGGTCCTGTGTCTACTGGTTTTTACGTACAGTGCTCTGTTAGATGGGAGGAGTGTAGACTGGGTGTGATATGTCTGCATAGATGTCCACCACCCGGGACACATTCATGTCCTGGATGGGGTGCAGGTTGACCCTGATTCTCCGCTCTGCAGACCTGATTGTCCTTTGCAGTCTCTGCTTGTCCAGTTTGGTGAAGGATCCATACCAAACTGGGATGGAAGTGCAGAGTACAGACTGGATGATGGCGGTGTAAAATATAATCAGCAGCTCCTGTGGCAGGTTAAACTGTCTAAGCCCAACCTCTGCTGGGCCTCCTTACAGAATCTATGTGCAGAGTCCTCTTCAGGTCCCAGAAACCTGAAGGTGTTCACCGTAGGCACTGTGCTGTTTAAGATGGTGAGGGGCGATCAGAACAATTACACTGGTGTTGTCGGCATATTTCAGGAGTTTCACAGAAGAATCTCCAGAGGTGCAATCATTAGTGTAAAGCACGTGTCAAGCTCCAGACCTCGAGGGCCGGTATCCAGCAGGTTTTGCTGTTTACCTGCACTAACACACCTGATGCAGATCAAATAAATCCAACAGCTTCTTGTCAACCTATTAAATAATTCCAGTCTGGGGGTCACCGGTGCTGATCGTCTATTTCTATTTCATTCATGATGAGCTAAAGTCCACAATCAGGATCCCACATACGACCCTTAGGAGTCGGGGTGAAACAGGATGTACTGCAGGTTCACGTTCATCTCTGTCGAGCTGCCAAACTGTAGGTGGTCCAGCAGGGGGCCTGTGATGTCCTGCAGGTAGTTAAGCATCAAGCTTTTGAAGAATTTCCTGTTCTCCTCAACGGAGGTCTTCTTGGGCACGGGAGTAATGGTGGAGCGTTTGAAGCCTGAGGGCCCTTCACATAGCTCCAGAGATCGGTTACAGATCCGTGTAAAGCTTCTGCACAGACGCTCAGACAGGATGGAGACACACGGTCAGGTCCAGGAGCCTTCCTGGTCTCACCTCCTCCTCAAAGATCCTTAGTGCAGGCAGGGGGTCTGATGGGACAGGTGGAGGGGTTGTAGGGGTGGAAGACTGCTTTTCAAACGTGCAGTAGAAGCTGTTAATGTCGTCAGCAAGTCTGGGATTGTCCACAGAGAGGGGTGATGGTCTCATGTAGTTTGTGTTGCAGGCCTCTCCATACTGATGAAGGTCGCTGGCTGGGAAGTTGTTTCAGCCTCTCACTGTGGCTCCGCTTAGCAGCTTCGATCTCCTTCATCAGTCAGCTTCATCAGACGTAGCTTCCTAAGGTTCGGTGTGAACCACGGCTTATTGTTGAAGGTGCAGATAGTTTTGGTTTGCACTCACATAGGACGTCACCATGGGTTAGGGTTAAATGAGGTTTTTTAATTTGGAATTATTGATTCTGAATCAACTAATTCTGGATGAATTATCCTCTGAGTTTACATGAAAGGTACCAATGATGCTGATAGAGAAGCAATTCCGCTTTAACATGCCAGTAAACCAGCCACTTTATTCAGAATTAAGATTAATTCTGGATTATTAAAAAATCATTTCTACCTTTTGGGTTGAGATGAAACAAACCAGCCCGGGTCAGAAAGACCTAAAGCTGCACGGGAGACAGGCAGGGGTCCAACGGTGACTTTCCAATGTTTAGAAGTTCTCCCATGTGACCAAAGATAGCCATCATAACTCTGGCTTCAAGAGATATTTGTAAGCAAAAAGCTCAATAAAAGCATCAAACCTCTGGATATAAAGCTCATTATTCATTTTCCATACAGCTTATTCTGGTTCAGGCTTATTGGAAAGCTATTATTATCAGGCAAGAGGCAGGTACACGTGGACAGGACCCCGGCCATCACAGCTGGATACATCTGTACTATTTATTGTTAGCAACATACTGAGAAATATCACTTATTCAGCCTCTTGTTCTAGTATTCTCTGACAAAGTTCACTGACGACATGATGGTTGTTGAAGACAAACTGTGACATTAATCAGTCCGGCTCTGATTAAACCTCCTCCCCTCTGAATTTACATTGCTCTGAAAATGGCCTCAACATGCAGCTGATGGAGGGATGAACAGTTGTTCTGTATTCTCAGAATGAGGATGTGGATGTTTGGTAGCCAGTTTGTTATCATGGAGGATTCATGTCTAGTAGTTTAGACATGAATGGAACCAGTAAGGCCAGCCATTAGTTTTCATCCTGGATTGGGTGCAAGTTTCTTCAGCAGAAGGGAGCCCCGAGCTTCCTGGAGACAGAGGGACAGACACCAGATTTCAGAGAGGAAATGATGGTGTGGGTCGGTGCAGATGGCAGGATGTCTGTAGGGACAAGATCAACAGGACAGGTAGCAGTTTAGAGACATCGTCCTCCTTTAGAGGGCGAAAGGAGCTGAGAGGCATCACTGACTGGATGCTGCAGGCTTAGCTGGTCAAACTGTAACCGAGGAATTGCTGAGTCATTATTAATTTTCACAGCGTCGTTATGAATAAATCTGCAGCAGAAACATTTTGAAAAGCCAAAAGTATCCCAACAATTCAATCTGCCAGCCGATAAATCTACTAACCATTTAAAACACCTTTGGAGGGTTTTATGTTCCACCCTGTGAAACTAGATGTTAATCTGTAACAGTTGGGACTTAGAAGGTTTATAAATGTCCACACTTTGAAGAAAATGTAAAAATGGGAACGGCGTCCTCATGGTTGCAGATAATGTTGTCATTTTACAGAAGTTTGGGGAAAATGCATATAAAACCACGTACATTATGCAGTAATTCACACACCTACTGCAGAGAAAAACAGGCTCCAGGTTTTCTCCACACCATCCAGTTAAGTCCCAGATCAGGAAAGATTCACAAAATTACTAAAATGTTATTAATGTTCAATGAGCAGAGGTCGGTAATGAAGCAGAGACATTACAGTTTGTTTGACATGTCATCAGAGATTCATCCTCCTGTAATAAAAACCTGCAGATGAATGAGGGAGGAAAACATCCCTCCACTCTGCAGTGAGATGACGGACGATCTAACCTGTCTTCTGTCAGTCCAAACTCAGCTGTAAGGCTTCTGACCAGTACCAGCAGGAGAGTCCAGGTCACTCCTGTGTTAAAGTCGCTTTACATTGCATTCAGTTTAACATGTTGGTGCTACTTTCTGAGCCCTCCATGGACAGCCTCCTACATACAGAGCACTACAGTAAGGTCTTCCAAACAAGTGGAAGCCTTCAAAAGTCTTTTAAAGACATTTTTGTTTAGTCCCAAGCAGTCTGTGATGTTTTAGCTTTTTCTTGTTAACTTAATTGTATGTTTGTAATGATTATTTTATTATTATTTTATTTCTGTTTTGTTTTATTGTTGTGAAATACTTGAAAGGTGCGATTTAAATAAAGTTTACTCATGACGCTTCCCCCACCGGTTTAATCAGATTCCAGCGTCCTGGCAGGCTCGTGGGCGGGGCATACAGATGCTGTGTGGGGATTGGCTTACAGCGGCATCAAGAACCGCCTCCTATCCTGCTCAGCTGATGGAACGGTGAAACTGTGGAACCCAGCGGAGAAAGACCCCTGCATCAGCACTTTCAATGCAAACAAAGGTAAGAGACGGACACCTGCAGGTCTCCTGTTCCACTCAAACTTTGACTCAAAGGTTGAAGGAGGACATTTTCCCCTGCAGATCACGGGATTCCCACATCGGTGGACTTTAACGGCTGCGAACCCGCCCACATGGTGGTGTCCTTTAACGGTGGAGATGTGGTGGTTTATGACCTTGAGACGTCCCAGATTGTACTGGTGCTGAAGGGACAAGGAGACAGCTGTAAGAACTTTGAGACGCGATGAGTGAGTTTTAGAAATAGATGATGGTTTGATCACTCTTCTTCCTCTCCTCTTCCTCCCTTAGCTTTGAACCATATTAATAAAGTTGTGAGCCATCCCACGCTGCCAGTCACCATCACCGCTCATGAAGATCGACATATTAAATTCTTCGATAACAAGTCAGGTCAGTGTGCAGCTGCTTCTTTGTCTCCACTGGGGACATGGCGGTCCTGATCAACACGAGACAACTCGGATTGGCTGTACTTGAATACTGAGTTGCCCTCTGGCATGAATAAAGTATTTTCATTCATTCAAGATGTTCTAGAAACTGTTGGACTCTGCCTTGAAATGTTGAAATGACTCTGAACTTCTTCAGCTCTTCCGAAACGTTTGTTTTTTTTACCTGCTGCAGGTAAAGTGATCCACGCCATGGTGGCTCACCTGGACGCTGTAACCAGTCTGGCCGTAGATCCTAACGGCATCTACCTAATATCTGGCAGTAAGTTTATCCTCAACGTTTTAATGATTATGTTCACTTATCCAAAGATCAACGCAGACCTCTGTAATGCTCAGACCCATTTAATACCATTAATCATCAGATTCTAGTTGATGGGTGTGGCTGGGCTTTCAGGGGACTTTTAAACTGTCTCAAACGTCAGAATGACTTTTATGGCGCTTTTCCATTAGCACCTACTCCGCCCGGCCTCACACGATTATACCCAGAAACAGAGCGTTTCCATCAGGATGTGTCGTGCCGTGCGGTTA
>JBAMHV010000021.1:21986160-21996289 GCA_037177535.1 Pseudomugil gertrudae
AGTCTGGTTTCAGGAAGCAAAACCCAGATCCCAGTCTGGTTTCAGGAAGCAAAACCCAGATCCCAGTCTGGTTTCAGGAAGCAAAACCCAGATCCCAGTCTGGTTTCAGAAAACGTCTGATGAAATCTCTTCATCATTTATTAAAAATCATATTCGAGTCATAAATAACTAGCACATTAACTGAATGCATGTTTTTGTAGTTCACATAGACAAACTCGTTCTCACTGGAACCTAATTCCTTACATAGATGTGAGAGAATAGCTCTCTGAATCTCAATGTGCTCATCAACAGGCTAGGAAATCTTTTTTGTCCTTAAACAATCTCCCCATCCTGATTCTACTGTTGGCATCGTCTTTAAGTAGCACAAGCTGTGAAGCATTACACGCTTGTGTCACTGCAATATTTATATGCTTACACAGTAATCACAATTAATGTGCCAATAAACGCCATCGCAACATTTTAATTGGTATAAACATTATGCTTATGCTCATGATTATGCTTAAATACGTATTTGTGGAATAAATATCTCAGTTTTTTAAGCATGTCTGTAATCTATGCTTTCGTGTTTTTGATTACAATTATAAAAAGTCAAAAGTAAATGACAAACACGGGTTTATGGTGGCTTAAAGGTATTATCTCATCAGCTGTGCCACTAGTTTCCCTCTCCAAAATGTTACAACGCAAAGTCCAAAGTCGCCACACTGGCACACACATTTCTCCATCAAAAATGTATTCTTACAAATCCCAAACTTTGCTTGGTAACGTTCTTATGCAAATTTCAGGTCTGTTTTTTACATAAGCCAAATATAAAGATCAGGCCCCAAGTGCTGAACCAGATTATGTCTTTTACTGCAGTGACAAGAAGACCATGCGCACACACACAGACTCCTCAATACAAAGAAACAATAAAATAAATAGAATAAGATATGAAATACAATTAAAAAAAGATAAACAGTTAAACTATATGGCTTATGAATAACTTAAAATGATTGCACTGTGGTAGTTAGTAGTACATAACAACCAGCTGTCTTTCTGTCCTCTATCTCCTTTTCTCCCTGAGTGAGGAGTTGCAGAAAGTGATGGCATAGTGGACAAAGGAGTTCTTGAGCCTGTTGGTCCTACACTTGGGCATGATCAGTGAACAGCTCCTCTGGCTGCTGATGACTGTGTGCAGAGGGTGGCTGGTATTGTCTATATTATCCAGCAGTTTGTCCTCTCTTCCACCGTCACAAGAGTGTCCACTGTCATTAAAGTTGTAAGGAAGTTAACTGTATGGAACTATTACATAAAATTTTTAATCAGAACCTTGTCTGGTTTTATATAATCACCACAATTTCATACAGCAGGCCAGTGGAATTACAACTGTACTTTATGATGGAGACAAACCTGTCTGTAAGTTTCATGTTGAGAATTGCTAACATAAATTTTAATTAAAGTTTAGTTTTTCTGTTGGTACATGGGGGATTCTTTTCCTTATTTGTTATCACACAAAAAGTTTAGCTTTCTTGCAATAAGTGGTCATCTGACAGATACTGAATACACATCAATGAGAGTGTACACATCCTGTTAGAGCAGTTTTGTTCAGTTTCTTGCCTCCCAGCTTCAAATCAACATAATACCACATTCACCTGACATTATGGACATGTTTAATTACAAGTGCAGACCAAGAGTTTTGCTGTAATCAGAAACAATACAAAGTATAATGCTGCTTTACTGTTGTGTCTGCTCGTTTAGACTGTAAAATTCACTGGTTATATATTAAATAAATAATTTCCATTAATTTATGACTGAACTATGTACCTGCTCAGTAGGATATAATTTATTTTTGATAATTTAGACATTAATTGGATAAAAATGGTCTACATCATAATAGGTAATTACATCAGATCTCTTGTGTGCACTCTTCCTCAAAAGAATTATAGAACAGCTGTGATGTGTTAAGTTGTTCTTCATTGTAGATCTGCCACACAAGTCAAACCAACTAAAAGACACTCGAGAAGAGAGTCAAACATAAAAGATGAATTACTGGGAAAATGAGAAAACAAGAACATAATCAGTGAGAAAGCTTTTATGTTCTCACACAGATACTATGAAGTGGCGAGGCCAACCTGGTGGATTTATCAGGTTCACTGACTAACAGCTGATGAATGACACATCACAGCAGTTATATGTCGCTTCTGATCATGTGCAGACAAAATAGTGTAATGCAAGTAACATCTTAGTTTTCCATAATAAACAACCTTACTAACCTGGCCTGATGAACTCGACAGATCTGCCAAGTTGATGGACATTTAATAAACTTCAGCTTCCATTTTTATTTTCATGTCTAAATTGTTACTTTACTGTTTTAAGACTTTACTGCAATTAAGACTTTAATGATGTCGCACTAAATTCTAGTTAAAAAAAACAAAACAAGATCAGGATTCAAACAGATGAGTGTAACCATGGTAACCTTGGTGACTTGGCTGACTGCGTTAGCAGCCAGAGCAGCACTGGCAATGTCCTCCAGTTTACTTCTACTGATGGCAGAGATGAAATTCAGGTAGTAGGCCTCATACAGCTGGTTTCTCAGATCCTACACTCACACACGCACACACACACAAACACAGGACACAACATTACAGTTGGTATTCATTTACAATAATAAGAATGCTTATTGCTGCTTAGTTTAGTCTGGTCATTACTTGTGTTTATTGTGCGTTATGTCTCCTGTGTGTGATTAACTGTGTGTGAAGCCCTTTGAGTGGACTTTGTTGTGATAAAATTCAATTGGTTCTACTGGACCTCGGTGCTGCATTTAATACTGTAGATTAGTGTTTCCTGATCCTGGTACTCAAGTATCATTGCCCTACATGTCTTAGACATGTTCCTACCCAAACACACCTGATTCAGATCAATGAACTTCCTTATCAAGTTCTTTGCTGTCTGTAAGCAAGCCATCCATTTCATTCAAGTCTGCTAGAGTAGGGTTGTATCCAAAGCATGCAGGGCGGTGGTACTTGAGGACCAGGATTGGGAAACACTGATGTAGATCACACTATTCTCAGCCTTGTTTATAACTTTGTCATACATACACGTCAGCCAACTTTTGGGATTTATAAAAACAAGACTTTGTTTGAGAATGTTCCTACCTCCATGCAAACTCTGACCATGCCGTTGAAACGCTCCATTTTGCTGCTTACTATATACTTTTATCCAATAAAGTTTGAAGTACCTAGGTTAGTTTTAAGAAACCTTATATATAAAAAACTGATTTTGTGTTACACTGCAGTAAATTAATTTATGCAGTTATTTTTGGATTGTGGTTTATCGTTTCATTGTTGACTAAATGTCAAATGTCTGTATTTAAAGTTTGTAAGGTGAAAGGGGTAGGTATAATGTAAGCTTTTGCTTCCACCTATACCCTTTCTGTTACACAGTTGATATCATGTTTGTATTGATTACAGTGTAAGGCTGTTGTGTAATAAATAAACTAATTCAATCATTCCTGGATTAGAAAGTTTGAAGAGTGAAAGTACCTGACAAATCCTGTCAATGTTCTCCTCTGTGGGCATCAGGAAGTAGATAGCTGGAACATCTGGAATGGGATCTCTGTCCGAGTGCAGAAGCCTAAACACAAAAAAATCAATGACGACTTACAAATGCAAACATTTATATATAAAAAAAAGGGAATACTATTCATATGGATATAAAGTAAAAAGGAACTTCCTCTTTCATCTAATCTTTGTCCTTGTTTGAACCTCCCAACCTCGGCTGACCAATCAGCATCTGAACCACACACGGTTCTGGTCCACCTTCACTTGATCCCACGATCCTTTACTATGTGGCCATTCAGAGCACACGGATGTTAATATCCATGACTACTCTCACACTGAAGGCCATCATGGCCCAAACACCACAGTTCACTTGGTGGTTCCAGCCAGACCCAGACAGCTTGGTGGTTCAAGTAAGACCCAATGAGTATGTTAGTTTGGCTCAGAATAAGGAGCTCTGCTCCACACCTGAGCATCTCTTCTTGACCATTTACTTTATGATACAAGACAATAAATATTCTACACTATTATTCTGTTATTGTACAGGACTGTTCCACTGAACAGAGGAAGCTGAATGTGAACTAGTCTGTTCACTCCAGAGTCTGAGGGAGGTCAAACTTTACTTATAAGATACTACTACAATAAAATCAGTTCTATGGAGAGACTGTAACATTAGTTACTGGTGGTCTCACCAGTATGGATTATCATGTTTCAAAAGCACTATTTAAATCCCAGTTTAAAGCAACAAATCAAAAATATTTTATTTGGTGGACACGTAATGGACACCTCTCACCAAAGACAGTGGAGTGTTACCAGGAAACAGATGCTGTCAACGCAACAACTGGACAGTTCCAGAAAGTAAAATAAAATGGTCAGACATTAAAGTGGAGGGAAAGGCACATCGCTGTCCACAGGAAGAGTGTACCTACCATGGAGGATGCTCCCTGCGGCTCACTCCCACAGATTAAAAGCTTTGGGGAAAACTAGCGAGTCCACAGATACACTGGAACCAAATGCACTAGAGGCACCAGATGATGTTACAGGCGATATATTCCTTTGTTTCAGATTTTAGAAAGAGAAAACTGGCAGCACAGCTGATAAGATAATGTTTCATTCAAACATTTATATCTGACTGTATCATTAATATCAAATCAAAAACACAGCACCATTGATCATCACAGGCCTCCAGTATCCGAGCACAGTATACTCATACTAAATAAAATGGTGTTTCTTGGTAAATCATTTGTGATTAATGCATATATTTAACCATATTATTATTATATTTATGTATATTAGGCATATAAATGTTGTAGTGACATGTGCATAATGCTTCACAATGAATGCACTTGCCCTATTTGAAGACTATGCCAATAGTAGGAACAGGATGGGGAGATTGTTTAAGGACAACAAAGAATAACCGTGAAGAAGACTGGCTGATTTTAATTATTGAGAGCTGTGCTTTCACATCTAAGTACTGAACTGGGTCTAGTGTTAGATCAACCGAACCACCGAAACCTTGGAATCCCAGTGAAAACAAGTTTGTCTACGTCAGGGGTGTCAAACTCAGGTCCTTGAGGGCCTGTATCCAGCAGGTTTTTGTTGTCTCCATGCTCCGACACAGCTGACTGAAATTACTTGATAGGTTGACAAGAAGCTGTTGCATCTATATGATTTGCATCAGGTGTGTTAGTGCAGGTAAAGAGCTAAACTTGCTGGATTCCGGCCCTCGAGGACTGGATCTCGACACCTCTGGTCTACGTAAACGCCCGAGATGGCTGCTCCTTGGTAAGTAAAGACGCATTGTAGGAGTTCTAATAAAGTGTCATCTGTAATTATGCTAGCATGACTTGAAGGTGACTGGATATCAATGGACTCCTCACACCATTTGCCAATCCCCAGAGCGCAGAGGTGCACTTTGATGTGGTCCATGCTCGTATGCACTGTAGTGGAGAAAGTGATTGGCCTCCTCGCCTCCACCTTGAGATCTGACCATGTTTTGTTTTTTTATTATTATTTTTTATTTCTGGCACAGATCTCTTCAGCACGCTGACACCATTTACCGCAGCAGCAACATGCTGCCACTCAGAGCCTTTCTTTTTATCTGCCACAACTATGACCCGCAAACAGAATCTCCTGCCGAGTCTCCGCTTCACCAACTTCAGTCTGTTAAAAGTTACGTTTACGCACCCTCACAGTTGCCATAATTCAAGGTAAAACACCAAAGACACTTGCTGATATATTTATGAGCTGCTTTGCATTGACAGTGTATGGTAGGAAGTGGGTGTGTAGGGGCAGGATGTGAACCAAATTCACCTGTGCAACCCCAATCATCAATAGCTCACTCCAGAGCTCACACCATTACCTCCAGCTGGGACATATAAAACATCGGGATGGTTTATTTCCAACCATCACTTCATTTTCTGTATATCTGGAAGTAGGGAGAAATATCCTCATCATACTGAGCACTTTTATACAGCAACAATGGCATTTTAATTTAAATATTTTAGTAATTTATTTATTAATCTAGAATTTAATTTATATGGTCGCATACTGTACACCTGATTGATCAGCTGTGTGAAGTGGCTTTTTTAACATGTAGACATTATTTATTTCACAATGACAGAACATATTTTAGTGGTTGACATTCTTATTAACATTTCTGTTGTAGGCTAAATCATTTTATTTTACATAGTAGTATATCCATTACAAAAAAAAATGTATATGTACAACATTTTATGCAACCGTTTTTATTGGATTTTGCACAAATTGTTAAAATTTGACATAATTTCTTTATATTTCAGTCTGTGTTGCTGTTTCCCATTTCTCCAGAATTTGTGCACATGCCTGGTCAGAGTTTGCATGGAGGTAGAGGCAACGTTGTGTTTTTAGAAATCCCAAAAGTTGACTATAACCGTGGTTTTTGTATGTATGACAGTATGACAGATTAAATGTTCTCCAAACAGTTTCCATCAGCTACTTACAAATGCAGGGTGATGCCCATGTCTCGCAGCTCTTTAACAGACAGCAGCGGGGAGATGATGTCCTGACCGAAGCGGTCGTACACCAACACCTGCAGAAACAGAAGAAAATCAAACCACGATCTCTTACTCTTCCTCATCCTCCTGCCAATGTGCTCGTAAACCATCTGAACCCAATGAGTAGGAGCTGACAAGTTTCTTTATTTACAAAAAGACATTTTTTAGCTATGAACTACAGATGAGCCTCAGAGGACATGTCTTCATCCCTAGTTGGAATTTCGGCAGATGTGGTGACACCACAGCATCTAACATCTACACTATTTTACTCTAACATCAGAAAGTTACAGTTATTGTGGAAACATCCACCATTTAGACTCTGATCTGACCATCAGGGATCAGCTGAACCATCACTGTGTTCTAAATAATCCTTTTTCCTACTTCTGTTGGAGATGTGCAGCAGATTCTGATGTGAAAGTTTTGTCTGAGCTCAGCATTAAACATCATGTCTCTGTTCCTAAAAACCAACATAAAAAAAACACACAGATAAGTAGAACCACACCAGTCCATCCAGAGACACAGACATGAATTCAGTGAATGGTCATGTACGATGTTTCCACTAGAAAAGCTCCAGATTTTCCATTTGTTTTTCTGTCATTTTAACCGACCACAGTCCACAGTTATCACAAACTAAAGAAAAAGGATTAGAATATTTTTCAAGACTTAACTATAAAAGTGAATATATTATGAACAGTGTGCTTGTGACAGTGATGAGACATATGGAGGATGAACAAACTGGAAATAGTTTGTGTTGTCCAGCAAAGTCACTGCACCACTGACATCTCATATTAAACCATCCATCCATTATCTACCGCTTATCCAAGGTGATCATAGTGACCATAGGTGAGGGTAGGGACATAGAGCGATCATTAAAAATAAGAGCTTCAACTTCCGGCTCAGCTCCCTCTCACCACAACAGACCGGTGCAGCGTCCACATCACTGCAGATCTGTTGATCTCATGCTCCATCCCCCTACACATGAATAAAAACCCCACAAGACCCTGAGATACTTAAACTTCTCCACTTGGAGCAGGACACTATCCCCCACTCTTTTCCGGTTGAGAACCATGGTCTCAGATTTGGAGGTGCTGATTCACCTCCTAGCCGCTTCACAGTCGGCTGCAAATCGCTCGAGTGAGAGCTGGAGATCAGGACCAGATGAAGCCAACAGAACCTCATCATCCGCACATCATTTCCATATTAATCTACCGGTAATTATGCTGAATAAATCTTAACTAATCCTTTGTGAGCATAGATCATAAGGAAAATGTTGGGATGTTACCTTCCATACTGGCTCGGTTGCTGTGTTCTTCAGAGGAGGAGTGTTGAAGTTGAGCATGCGCTTTAAAGCAACTGCAGAGAAGGAAAAGACAGCATGTCCACTGAGATCTAATTATTTACAGATTAAACACATCAAGTCATTTTTATAAATGTGTCGATAAGATCTCAGCTTCATCATACATGGAAAAAACCTGATAACAAAACTGAGTGAGCAACTAATTATTATTCACTTTTATTTAATATGACAAGACAGAATAAGCAGGATGTTCTTACAAAATATAAAAATAGAAAATAAAATTAATCTGTGATCTCTTAATCTTGTTTCTGTTTCGTTTAGGTTAGCCACAGTGTACGGTGGAGGACAACAAACACATCAACACCTCCTGTCTGCACATCTGAGAGGATTCAGACACCCAAAACACAGCAGCCTGTAGAAGAGAGACTAACCATGATGGGGATGTGCTGTACTTATCCTCATACTACAGAAAAAAGGGGGCCAGGTTTTTACCAGTAATTAAAACCAGTAATAGTAATCCATTTTAAAACCTTGTACACACTAATTTAATAGTATGGCTTCTTAAAAACAAGCCAAAGTAGTACTTATCTTTCAAAATGAACTGATCAGAAAGCGTTCGGTTGATTATTTCTCTGTAAAACGCTTCGTAGGGAAAAAATATATAATACTCCTGCAAGATCTGTTTATTTCTCTTTTAAATTTAACAACACTTGTAAGTGAAATGCAGTGTGGGATGAACTGGAGATCAGTGTGAGAGATGTGTTGATAAAAAAATATCCGAAACAGCACAATACAGTCTTTTAGAGTACTAGAGAGAAATAAATGTGTTGTTTCATATAAGGAGGAAACAGGACTAGAAAAGGGATGTATGAAGGTTATTAGACGTCTTGTAGCTTCCACAGCCTCCACTGTTAGCCGCAGGCTAGCTTCACATAGCTCCTCCACATACAGTCAACACACTACCAGAATAGTTTGGTGTTTAGTTAACACAACGCTTGATAAAATATGTTTAGTTAACACAATAATTGATTAAAAAACTAGTAGTTAGGAGGAGAATTCTGAAAGAGTTGAGGTAGTGAACCTGAAACAGATAAGACATCTCCACCGGCAGCTAGCTTGGAAAGCTGGCTAGCTGCGAGATCGACAGCGCTGACATGTCCGCGGTAACACGCGGTGAAGGTAAGATTTTTACTACCAGGTAAAGCTGCTGCCTGCCTCCAAAAGTCATATTTATTGAAAAGAAAGAGCTCCGCACACCTGTCTGCTTCTCCCGGACAGACGCCGCCATGTTTGGTGTTGTTAGTGATGACGGAGACGCTGACGTGGCGCGTGGCGTGACGCTGCAAACCCGTGAATAAATCAATCATTATTTTTGTTTGTTTTATTATCGTTATTTATTCTACATTGTTTTTGTATGGATCAAATCCTATTTTTTGTATTATTAATCTTGCTTTTTCCATTCATTGTTCCTTTATTTGTCATTGTTTATTGTGAGTTGTTCTACTCAGCAAATAACTTTCTGAAAGGTAAAAATGTACCTTATTGTTTGTACATAGAAAATTTCAATAAAAATGTATTTAATATTTTTAGAGAGTAATGTATTACGAAGTGGTCACACTCAGTTCCTGTTTTGAACAAGCAGCAACCTCCGTTTGAAAAATAAATAAATAAGAAACATACAGGAAATACCAAAAAACTGTAGTTCCCTCCGTAACCGCCAGGGGCTTCAAAACAGTGCAAATCTCCATAGACCACAGCTGAAATAAGGAACTTGGTAAGGATTTGGGAAGTCTCTGTTTGCAGACGATGGTGCCATCTGGAGGAGAGGTAAAAACAATGAATTTTTAATGAAACAGATGCAGGTTGCATAGGATTTCTACAACAAAAAGTGATTTTTGGCCTTAAAAAGACAGTTCCAGACATCTCCCTTAAATTGTATGATCATACATTAGAAAAGGTTAAAGTGTTCAGGTTTTTAGGTATGTGGATGGACGAGAAGCTACTGTGGAACCAACACACACATATAAAAAACTATTTATAAATGTGAGAAGATAAACAACTTGCTTCGTAGTTTAGCTGGCAGTTACTGGGGAGCAGATAGAACAACTTTACATATGATTTACAGAACAATGATTAGATCAAGCTTGGACTATGGCAGTTTTGTGTATGGGGCAGCAGCTAAATCACTTCTCCTGAGACTGGACAGGGTTCAGGCAAAAGCTCTGAGAATATGCAGCGGTGCTTTTAGAACAACTCCTATTCCT